>NDGN011453038.1:0-14154 GCA_002564285.1 Tympanoctomys barrerae
GGGGGGAGTCAGGGCTTGCAGGGGAGGGTGAGGAGAGAGCTGACAGTATGAGTTGACAGATTGGCTGTAGGGCAGCAAAAGAGCACCCACAGGGTGTTTATCACCTCTCGGTTTCATCTGGCAGAGACAGGGGAGTCCAAAAGAAAAAGCAGTTTAGTAGCTATGATCATTTAGGGTCTTCTCCAGGACATGCTAATCTGAGAAATGAATTATCAAGCAATTCCAGTACGGGCTGGACACAGGGGACAGTCGGAGTGAGGGACAAGCACTCAAGTCATCAGAAGGGAGAAGGTGTTTAAAACTACTGGATGCTTTAGGGAGGCTCATCTATCACCACACCTCCCTGAATGGCACATTCTGATTTAGGGAGGCTCATAGGTTGAAAAAATGGGGCGTGGCCAAGCCCAAGGGCTTCTTGCTGCTCACTACAGTCCTGTATCAGAAAGGAAACCAGCTGAGACAAGAAGGTGCTGGGTCAAAGGTCACCAGGGCCTGGAATGTGAACAGTAGACTTGGCAGTGCTGAGGCTGGCAGTGACCTGTCCCCTCGGTGGCGAAATGTCACTTCCACATTCAGTGATGAGAGAGAGATCACAAGTTTACTTTCAGTATAGGGGTGACTGACAGCAAGGAGCAGTCAGCCAGTGAGAGCTCAGTAACTGCAGCCTTAGGCAGGGGCCACCACGCCCAGAGACCAGCTGCACTCAGGGGGCACTAGCTGCTGCATGGTTCAGGTCTGTGGCCACCATCTACCTGAGCCATGAATGCTTACACCACCTGCAGAACACCGTGCCCATGCATCCCTTCTGTTTCAGTGCCAGCAGTGAAGAAGGAAGCAACCAACCAAAATGCCACCTCCCTCCTGCTTCCTAACCCACCTTCTCTGTGTCCAAGAACCTTTCTGTCCCAGGTGTGAGACATTCAGCATCACTTACAAATCAATGTCATCTTGTTCCTCTTAACTGTTGCTTTCAAAAGACGCCTTTGAAACACACCTCAGCTACTTCCCTCACAAATAAATATGCCTCCCTTAAAGACAAGACAGCAAGGAAAAGGAGAGACCCCTCAGCAGCATGCATCTGCAGTGTACCCTTCGTAGACACCCACAGTGCTGGCATTACCCCATAATCTCCAGAGGCTCCACTTAATCAGAGGTTCGCCAGCAAACTGTGGGGTGACACTTGCTGGCACTGAGGCAGAAACCAGCCTGGGGACAAATGGTATGACACATGCTCAGGGCACTGAAACTGACTGTGGGCACAGCGCTGGGGAGCACTTTCTGGAAGAACATGGATAGATCAGTGGAGCCTACAGAAGGGGCAGGACAGCTCACGCTCTCCCTTAAAGTTTGATCAAAAAGACACTTTCCAACAGGACCTACAGCCTATCTCATCGACGTGGTGCACGTGCAACCGAATCACAAAAGAAATGAGCACTTAAAGTGACATCTGTTGGATTAATTAGCTGTGTAATTAGTCTCGCCCCGGTGGAATGGAGCTTTGTTGCTGCTGTCAGAAACCTCCCCAGGTGAGATTTTATTCCAAATGCCACACTCCAAGAGGAATAGAGTGGGCCCGGCACAGAAGAAAAGCATCTGGCTGTGTTGGGGGCAGTCGGTGAAAAGGGAGGGGCCATTTCCGAAAAGCTTTAGGGGTCTTTTGGGAGCTGGGGCATCCGAGAGGAAAGTTGTTGACAGAGGAAAGGCTCTGGGCAAACCCACAGATACTGGAGTCAGAGTGAGGAAGCTCAGAGCCCCAAACATGGCACAGCAGGACCAGGGAGGAGTGTAGGGTCCCTGCAAAGGCCAATGCTGTGCAATGGTACTGCACAAAGGTCAGGACTCCAGTCCCGGGAGAAGCCCTTCGGGTTTCCTAGGCAGACAGCTGCAGCCATCTCTAATGGGAACCAAGTCTGGGTAAAGGAATAATAATAAAAATGGCCAGAGCCTAATCTCGAGAACCAGAAAGTGAACAAACACACACAAACAGGGCTCTCCAGCCAAGTCACTCCCATGGCGCTTCCTAAACCACGGCTGGCCCTGGAGTCACACTCGCTGACTAATGTCTAGGACAGTGAGGAAATCACAGTCCCGGGACCAACGCCACTTGGCCGGAGCAACCAGAAGAGCCAAGGAATGCTCCCCAAGCTCCTCTATCTTTAATTATTTTAGAAAATAAGGGGGAGTAGGAGTGGAGCGGAAACGCACACTGGGAGGGGACAGCGCACTCTGGGAAGACAGCACTGAAAGCCATCTCAGAAGAGCAGACCCACTGCGGCACACACTTGCTTGTCCCCATCCCAAAACAGAGCATGGAGGAGCATTCTCAACAGAGGGAAACCAGCAGACAGAGGCGCTTCTTGGGCCTGTGTCAATCAACAGTCCACAAAGGGACTGGACATGAAGCTTTCTCAAATAAGGCCCATTACAATCAGCAGGGCATGTTCCGAAGCTAGATGAGCCCTCTCTGCGAGCGCAATCCCCACCTTAAAGCCAGAGCTCCTCTAGATCTTCACTAGTAACCCTCTGAGAGGCTGCCAAACTGCCACAGAGGAACAAAGAGCAACACCTCATCTTATCGGTCCTCTGTCCCCAAGGCCCAAAGACACATCTGCTAGGTAAAAGCAGAAAGCGAGCTGAGTAAGCTCTAGGTCCTGTGCCAACCACAGTCAGGTGAAGCCAGTACTTCTGTGAGCAGCGCAGGGGACAGAGCCACGTCTGCAAAGCCCTGGGGCCATGCCTGATTCTGTCCGCTTCCTGGTCAGAGGACCACAGGCATCATCATCACCACACTGTGCTTGGCCACACGATCTGCCCAAGGTGGTGGCCAGCAGGAGATGTGAGGGAAGTAAGGGTGTACGAGAAAAGTTCCAGTCCCCGTGCATGCGCCTCGTTTCTCACAGCTCTGAGAAAAGCACCGCTCCTAAATGAGAAGCTCGCACACCTGACACCTGCGCAGCCCTCTGCTCTGCCAACCACACGAGGGTTCTTGTGAACGGGAAAGAAGGCAGGGAGCAGAGTGTACAGGGTTGGGGTGCCCACCATGGAGAGTGCGGAGAAGAGTGGTGACACATCCTCCCAGGTCAAGCTGCTAACAAAGAGTTCCCAAACACAAGAGGCTTTTGGACAACAGGCCTCAGACTCCAGCACCCCGGCCTGCAAAACGCAACTCCACTGCTTGGCACAAAGATGGTGCTTGGGAAGTGGCACAGACTCATGGGAAGAAATCCCTTCCCAAGTTTTTGTTTTCTACAGGCTCCACCAGGAGACAGTCAGGGAGACCCTGGAGGCTGGCGAGCCTGGGTCCCAAGGACTGAGGTGTGGACCCTCAGGAAGGTAGATGGGGGCAGGCGAGGGCGCTTTTCATCACAGAATCTAAGGGGCCAGTGTCACCCAGGGGAAGCCACAGAACTCAGCTCAGAAGTGGCTACAAAGGCCTGACACTCCCTGAGCAAGAGCCTACAGCTGGGGAGAGGATGCAGACAGACGCCACAGGGCCAGCAGAGGACGAGCAGTCTCTCCCATAATTCCAATGCACAGGCTGTCCTGGCAAAGAAAACATCAGAGCAACTGTTGACCTAAGAGACCAGGAAAGCTTTGGAGGCCCCATCCTGAGTCTGGGAACCTTCCCTGCTCATTAACAGTTACAAATCAAATACCGCTGGAAGATAAACACTTCTAACCTTCTAACATGAGTGTGCCTTTCACGGGCTGAGGATGCAGGCCCTAGAGAAGGTTCTCTAATCACTCCTGATGAGCAGTCCCAGTTCAAGCCTACTCAGGCCTTCCTCTTCGCACATGGCAGGCCCTGGGAGTCCTCCACAGACAACAGTTGTGGGATTTACGCCCGATAAGGACAGGAGGAACCTGGAGGAGGCCCCGGGTGCCCAGGGGCAGTGATGTGGTTGGCAAAACTGGGAAGATGGAATTGAACATCCTGTCATGCCCTCTCCTCCAAAGCACCTCCATAAAGGGAATAATAGGGGGAAGTTACTGAAAATAAAATTGAAATGCTCTGGAGAACCTCAGTTTTCATGATAGGAAAAGGCATTTTATTGCATGCAGAAAATGTGAAAAATCTGACTTGACAATTTTCTATAAATAAAAACTGGAAATCACCCTGAGAGGTGTTTGTCAGCTTCTTCTTTTGGTGGGACCCACTGGGGTGGGGGCAGAAGTTTCTTAGACAAGGAAGTCATTTATTACCTTTCTTTGGACTCCCAGAGTCACTTCCGGGTCACTTGCAAAGAATTTGTTCACCCTCCAGAGGTAGATTTGCCAAACAAATACAAGATGCCCACTTAAATATAGATTGCATATAAATATACATATATATACATATATGTACATATAGAAATATATATACATATGTATATTTATGGAACACATTTACACTAGAAAACTTCCTGTTCATCTAAAATTTACATTTAACTGCCTGTTCCATGTTCCACATTATGTGCTAGAGTTAGCAACCCACGCTTGAGTCTACTGCGAGGGCACTGTCACTCAAGGGTCACTACCCTCATCCTTCTAGCTTCAATCATCTCTACCTCCTCTGCAAGTGACAGGATTTGGGTCATTAAACATTTTAAGCTTTCATGTGACATCCTGGTTGTTCACGTACACTCACTCTCTCTCTTTCTCTCTCTCTCTTTCTCTCTCTCACACACACACACACACACACGCTGGAAATCCAATTTTATTGAAGTATAAAATTACTTGATACTACACCAAAATGGTTTTCATATGAACAGCCTTTCCCAGCCTACACTTAAATAGTATTTATAGTTTTGAGTTATGTTTAAAACAGAATAAAGAATATGGTTCAGGTATATTATGTAATTATTTAAAAATTCTTGCCTTTTTCTGACAACGTTCTTGACAATGCCTAATTGTTCCCTTACAATTTCCCTTTCAAAACAAAAAACCAGAAACACCTGTTGGAACTGTGTGTATTCAAATCTGCCCTTTGAGTCCAAGTTGTCAGCAGGTTGAAAGGATTCAAAATTGGGTTCACACCTTTGGCCCACACGGGACCCCCTGCTGGCCTGGGTTTGTGGAGCACCAGCCCAACACGCAGAGTTATTCTCCAACACAACCTCCTGTCGACAGCGAAATTCTCCTAAGGGTCACAGATGACCCCTAAGGAGGCAGGTGTTGCGGGCACAGAGAATTCCCCCAGGTGGGAGTGGCGTGGAAGGCGCAGAAAAATGGAGACTCCCACAAGACCCAGGGCCTTTAGCTTCAGGGTCTGGGAAGGGGGACTTTCAAGCAGTCTAATAGAACAGTAGCTAGTGACGCTTCTGCAATTAGACCCCCTTGCTCCTCAGTTCCGGGCCCAGCTTTGGAGAGCAAAAGAGACTGATGGCAGGCCCTGAAAACTGTCAGGAAAAGGCAGATACTCTCCACAATCTCCACACACCGCCCCCATGCAAGTTTCAGGGAAGAGAATTTACACCACGCTTAGATTTGCTCCCAGTCTCTTTCTAAAAGGTGACTGGTAGGACCTACAGTTCAGTTATGGTGCCAGAACACAACCAGGTCCCTGCTTCGAGGCCTTGGCTGTCTTAGGGAAATCCCTCATCGTAGGGGGTTTGATGAAGGCAGTGAGTTCAAGAAAACTCCCTGGGTGTAATATGGTGAAGAGGAACAAGAAATACCCTAAGACTTCAATGTCTGAAAAGGGAATTGGGCTTTTTGTCCTTTCTTCATCCCTCTGATAAAGACTGCTTTGTGTGTGTGTGTGTGTGTGTGTGTGTGCGCACATGCTGTAGCACTAGAGATTGAATTCAGGGCCTCACTCATGCTATGCAAGCTACATACTAAGACAAGACTTTTTAAAAATTTTATTGACAGATAGTCTAAGATGCCCAGGCTGGCCTTAAGCTTGGCAATTCTCCTGCCTCAGCTTCCCATACACAAAATGGACTCCTCATGGGGGAGTTGCTGAAGAAATAAATGGAATCTCTTAGAGGGGTCACGTGCCTGAGCATACACAGACTGCTGTGATGTTCCTTAGCTCGGGGCCTGTGATCACTCTTGCCTCAGGGTCCTCATTTTAAAAGAGACCAAAGAACAGAGGCTGAGGTGCAGGGGCCAGGGGTTCCATCCCCGGGCCTGTAGGGCCAGGCCCTACCCCAGGGCATGCTGAGACAGAGATTGAGACTGGGTATGGTGGCGCGCGCGCCTGTAATCCATAACTTGGGAGGCTGTAAATAGGAGAATCACTAGAGTCCGATCTAGAAGTGAGACCTTTAACATACGGTAGACCCTTCACTAAACTACAGAAAAAAAAAAGAACAGAGGCTGAATCTGTTAATATACATAAAGCAGCTAATAAATGATAGGTAAATCTTAGCAAAGAGAAAGCCTCCCTATGAAAAAAGAAAAGTTAGAGCCACACAGGCTGACAAACTAGACATCATAAAAATGCAAAGACTGGAAGGAACTACTGCTGTGTGCACAGCACAAGGATTTCAGGCTCTCAGGTAAATGGGAATTAGCAAAAGGAGCAAACCAAGAAAACTAACAGCAAAGGCCCTAGACAGGAAAGCCACAAGAAAATGGAAAATAAATGCCTGGAAAAATGCTCGCCCAGTCTAATAATTAAAAAGATTCATGTCAGACCAATGTTCTCAACCTGAGGATGAAAACAGAAAATAACAGTATGGCGCTGGTCACCGTGTGGGCTGGACAACGCCTATCAGGACGGAATGAAGCAAGCTCCATTCTTCTGAGGAACAAGGGGAGGACAATGCCCTGGCTGGACAGCAGGATACGGTTTCCTCACTGATGATCAGTAATATCAGAACAGTGTAAGTAACTTCAATGTACATCAGCAACCAAGTTAATAAACAGAATACTATGCAGCCATTAAAAATAACCCAGAGCTCTGCTGTGTGTGTTGACCGAAAATGACTCTCATAAAAGCTTACGTGAAAAAGCTGAATGCACAGCACATACCCATATTTAGAATTTTAAGTATACAGTATGTATGTACGCATGCCCACACACACACACCTGCCGACACACTTGTACAGCAGCACAGAGAAAAGTCCAGAAGGAAACACACTAGATATAATAATGGTTCACTTTTGGAGGGTGAAGTCAGAGTAGGAAATGTCTTTCAATGTAATTAATCGCTTTTGCAAAAAGTACACAAAGACATTTCAAAAGAAGCCTTGGGTATAATTATACATGATATCACTCCAGTTTTGTAAAATGTTTATGTCACATATAAAGAAATAAAAATATATCACTGTGTGGTATGCTTAGGCTAGTAGGTCATTTTCTTTTCTCATATTATTTTGTCCATTAAAAACAAGCAAGTGGTGCTGGGGAGATGGCTCAGTAGAATAAGCGCCTCCCTGGCAAGCGCAAGGGCCTGAGTTCAATCCCCGGTTCTGCCAAAAGAAAAACAAGCAAGCCTACATTTTACACTTCAGGTAGACATGGAATGCTGTGTACAAACTGACTGAGAATACAGTGATATTCTAACAGGGTCTAATCTGTGCTTTACTATCTATGAAAGGATTGAAGGGAGGGGAAGGAAGGAGGGAGAACAAATATGCTTTGCATTTAGAAAAAAAAAGAGAAGAAAAGGGCTCTGGTTAATGGTTGTAGAACTGGTTTTTCAACAAGTGGCATATTAAGTACAGGACTGTTTAACAAAAAAAATCTAACAATTTCTCTTCTATTATGTGCTGTCTAAGGTGCAGAGCCGAAGGTGACAGTGGCCCTGCCTTCCTGACCTGCGGGGTGCACCACACCACGGCCAGAACGACCCAGCCAGTGTTGGCAGCCACAGCCCTTAGCTGCACGAATGGGATAACGCCAGCTGCGGAAGGGTTCTGATGCAGGTGGCGGGATGCTTTCCGGCAGGAGGACAAGCAAGGAACCTCCCAGAAGGTATTGGCTTTCCAAGGTGCAAGCCGCTGCAAGGAGCCCCACTTCCGGCTGGCCCTGGCCATCGAGGGAGGACAGTGAATGCAGAGGTCCAGATGCTCAGAGAAGGCCCAGGCTCCATGTGCTGCAGTGGACCAGCGCATCTGGCCTTTCACGCCTTCTAATTCACCCTGGCGAAAGCCTCCCCCTCCTCTCATTTTTTGGTTGAAGGCACCCAAGTAGGGGAAGAAGGCAGTGTGTGAAACCATCGAACAAAGAAGTCCACCTAATGAGAAAAAAGGCTGGAGGAAAACTGGCGCCAGAGTCGAGACGAGAGCCAGGTGATACCTGCGCCCATGCCCCAGGGTGCCGGGCACAGATGTGAGGGGGATGCGGGAGGGAGGACTCCCCAGAGGCTCTCAGCGCTCTCTGCTGGGCCTAGACAAAGGCCGCGGTCACCACCTACAGGCATGGAGTGTGCAGCTGTCTCCCTGAGCCCCTCAGCCCCCAGTGTGCCCATTAAGGGGATGAAGAATGCAGACTTCAAACCAAATCATCCTCTGCAGTGTTCTCTGTCTTGATTTGTCCATCTACCATGCGACAATTTTATGGCCCTGCTGGGAGACTGGGCTCCAATGAGCTTCTGATGCAGCAAGGAAAGAAGTGAGAAGGTGTTTAAATAAATAATGCGCAGCGCCCCAGTGAGCCTCTTACATCCTTCCGCACGCAGACTCCTCAGAGGGCAACAAGAGGAAAAAGGCCACCATCTGCAGAATTTGGCTCTGCGTGTGCTTCAATACATCGGTGCAGTTCTGCCTCCTCCTCTGAGGCAAGTAAAGGTGGCTTAGGCACTGGCTTCTCCCCTGTAGCTCACACGGGGCCCAGATCCAGTGCATGGCGGACAACCCTCTTGGTGTATAATTTAAGAGGACCACGCAACCTTGGGTCTTGGCCTAATCAAAGGCACCTCAGCTGGGAACTGTTTGAGTAATGGATTCTGGTGGGGTCTTAATCTATGTGCTAAAGGTGATGGATTTCCATTCCAATGACTCGCAGGTGAAGAAAGACATCAAAGGAAAAGCCAGATTCTGATCTTTGACAGGTGTGCAGATTGCCAGTGGCCTTTCTGCACCCCTCCCCCAAGCTGCGAAGACCACAAATCTCGGAGAGCTTAAGACCGATGCCACATGGCCAGGAGGGCATGGTGTACATGAACAGCCCACACCACAGACCAGGGCCACAGACTCAGAATCTCTTGCAGAAGCTGGCCTCGGAAGACAGCGGGGCTGGGGAGGTGCCAGTGGGCACCAGCTTCTCCCCTAATCAAGAGGGTGAGAGCACCCAACATCTCTGAGTGGAAGGTGTGGCAAGAGAGGAAAAGGAGGACAGGGTACTACTACATGTGAAAACAGAAAGATGGTGTACAAGGTTCCCATGACAAGCCTCCTTTCCAGCCTCCTCCTCCCGCCTTTTCTCCTAGGAGGTGGGAAGGGAGACTATGTGACAGTTATCCTTGATTTAAAAACTGGTGGGCTGGGGATATAGCTCAGTGACACAGCACCTGCCTGGCAAGCGCAAGGACCTGAGTTTGATTCCTGGTACAAAAAAGAAAAAAACTGGCCTCACGTAATCAAAGCTGGACAACTGTAAGCAACAGAAATAATATCAGCAGGCTTCCGCTGATTAGTCAAGCGTCTCATGGCTGGGTAAAATCACCTCATGCTTCCTAAAAGTTCAGTCCTAACATGCAACAGACACAGGTGGGGAGTCCTTATCAAAAATGGGCAGAACCCAGCAGTGTTGTGTGTTTGGGATTTTGTCTGACTCTGGAATATCTACATGTATATAATGAGTTAACTGGGGAGATGGGACCAGATCTAAAGTCAAAGTAAATTTACATTTCATATATACTTCATACGCACAGTCTAAAGGTAATTTTAGAAAATATTTTTAGGACATTTATGTTGTTTTTGTGATTCTACCACAAAATGCTCTATCACTGAGCTATATAGCTCCAGCCCTTTGTATTTTTTTATTTTGAGACAAGGTCTCACTAAATTGCCCACACTGGCCTTTGGTGCAATCCTCCTGCCTCAGCCTCTAGAGAAGCTGGGATTACAGACATGCACCCGTACTGTCACTGGTGAGCCTGTGCTTAGACTGTTGGTATTCAAAACAGTTTCAGATTTTGGAGCACTGCAGAGTTTGGATTTTCAGGTTGAGGATGCACATCCCGTACTAGTACTCATTGCACCAAGGGTAGGGACAGTGTACAGGAGTGGAGTAAAACTGCACCCTTTAAAGCCACATCACTACTGCTGTCTCCTGAGACCCAAGCTCTGCCTTCCCCAACATGAAGGGGAGGGGAAAGGACAGTGAGGAAGAAAACACCTCTGCCCAAAGGGGGAAGCCAGGAGGCCTCTCTGTCGTGGGTGCAGAAGAAAGCAGCTTCGGTGGTCTCCCTGTTGGATCATAAATAATTAGCCAGGGAGTGGACAGGGTGTGGCGGGGTGGGAGGCAGGCAGGGGTGTGCATGGTGGGCTGTGAGTGAGAAGCCTTGTGCCCTCCCTGGGTCAGCCGCATCTGGAGCGGTTTCTCTAGCAGACAGTAAAGAACTCGATTACATCCAGTTAACTGTGCTCTAAACTGATTATGCATGTGCCGGGCTAATGGATTACATTAGCAAGAGGAAAAATAACATGCAATCAATCTCCATTTACTATGGGCCACACCAGGGCTGCGAGAAAAAGTGACTCTCAAGCCACCTGGAAACCCCACCCGAAATCTCAGACTGAGGAAACCTGGGGAGAGCGAGCCCCCCAGGTGGCCAAGAGAAGTTTATCTTAGTCACACATCACACAGAGGGACAAAAGGGCTGGGGTGGGTACTGGAATGATAATCCTGTGTCATCCAGGAATGGGTGGGGGAGCGCTCCACCCCCGCAGAGCCTCAGCAAGCAGAGGGACATTCATTACCCAAGCACTAAGAAGGCTACCCTAATGACCTTTGGCTCTTGATGCTGGGAATTCTATCCGAAACTCACGCAGGAGCTGGTCACCTCCAGGGACATGCCAGCCAAATGTGCTATTCAGGCAGCTCTCCTCTGCCTGCTGGCTCTTACCTTTACCCTGTACCCCAATATTTACTTAGGACCACGCTGTACTTTCTGGACAGAAGTGTCCCGTCCTCCCAATTTAGCAACAATAATAATTTTCTAAAGGGCTCAGCGGGAAGGCTTTAGGTTCTCCTGCCAATAATGAACACACATACATACACGTGTCTAGGAGTATAAGCAACCAGAGCTGGTAGAGGAGAAACACAAAGAAATTGCCTTCTTCATATCCATGCCCTGAACACACTTCCCTCTACCTCCGGGGGGGTGTGAACCAAGGCTGTGGCATGGGGGCCAGAGCAGGAGCATTAGCATCAATGAATGTGCCCGGCTGCAAGCCTTCAGAAGCCAGGCCACATGCCTGGCACACGCACAGTCATGGCCACATGAAGACTCAGTGCAGAGTTCGTCACCACCATGGGCACGCAATGATCTAAACGGCAATTTTTCCCACAGATGGAAGTGGCCAGCTTCGGGCCACCTCTAACAGGCCCTTCATCAAAGTGGCACGCAACCTTCAATGGCCACCTTGCGTCCTTTGTGCAAATCCTACTCAGTTGGGTCCTTTGGAAATTCTTTTTCCACTGGTTTTTCCATTGGGTTTTCTTGATCACGTGGGCACCATCCTATGGCCAGTTAAGCCTTCAATTTAAACTGATTGCAAAGAGAATTTTCTTCTAAGGATGGTATAAAGCTGAACCACTCCGGTAAGATTCTTGCTCACTCGAAATACAGGAGCTGGCTGCTTGGTGTCCATGTCTAGCGCATCCTACCTGCAGTGAGCAGGCACTTCCAGAACATTCTGTCCCTGTTATCTCACTCTTGCTTCCTCCTCCTTCCCCTAAAACATTTTCTCATCCCTGGCATACGGGCCTCCCACTGCCCGTGAACAAGCAACTGTAAAATGAATTATAGTTGCCTGGCAGAGGCAGACATGGGCAAAGGATCAGAATTCTTCCTTAGGTGGAGTCTCCATCTAAAATCACTACGGGTAGGGAGTGGATTTCATTAGCTCGGGATTAGCAGACGCTAGACACTGGCCCGCCCGAAGATGGTAGAAAGGGTGTGAAGGGAGAGAGCAACCGCCAGGGAAATGGAAAGAGAAAATAAGGGAGTGGAAGGTATGTGGAACGAGGCCGGGAGATTTATGGCGATTTATACCTGATTGTTCATACTAAAGCCATTATGGGATGATTAGAGAAAAAGGTGAGGCTTTAAGTCCAGTGAAAATCAATAGGAACGTCTGGAGCAATCCTGGCGTGCAAGTGAAAGGACTATTTACAGTATCCGGAGTCCCTCCCCTCCATCCCCGCCTATAAAGTTGAGAGGAGGACTGGGGCAGAGGGTGGGAAGGAGGGGTGGGAAGGAAAGAAGGGGACACGGGACAGAGGGAGCGGAGGAGGATGGCAGAAGCCTGCAAACAGGAAAAGGTCAGCAGAGGAAAGATAAGGGACATAAACATAATAGATACAGGGAAAGAGCCAAGGGCCCCCTTCCGCGACTCTGCTGCAGCTTGCCATATAATGTGCTCGTGGTGTGCACACGGCGAGCTTCAGGGACGGCTCGCTGGTCTGGATGATGCGCTCACCTTGGCCATCAGCTCCTCTGATGCCAGCTGCCCCCCCAAAAAGGAAGAAAGTCCTTTGAGGCCGAGATGTTGTGGAGGGGCACTCTGTTCAACACCCCTATGAAGGTATGAACCTAAAAAGTGCCTGGTGTGCAGGAGGTACACAGTGTTGGCTGGATGAAGGACAGCAGGGACAGCCAGGAGGGAGAAACAGAAGGATGGAAAAGGAGAACATGAACCTGAGAAGACAGAGGCTCATGGACGCTGGTGGTGAGGAAGGAAAAAGGCAAGTGCAAGGACAGTCGGGAGGAAAGGGGATGACACCCAGCTTCTATAAGCTAATCCTGCCCCCCAAAGTGGGGCTCCCCAGCACAAGAGCCTCAGCCAGCGGGCGAAGCCTCGCACACAGTTCTACGTCACTGAGAAGCGAGACCAACACCCTTTCCAGCTCTGGATTGCCACACGGCTGCCAGCAGGAAAATGACAGAGAAAACTGCCCCCTCCCTGGATCTCCCCCCACCCCAGGAACTCGGGGCAGAGACAGTGCGCACACGAGGGAGCCAGCACTTACCTTGTACAGCTTCAGGCTGGCCTCGTGCCTGGAGTTGACCGTGTGCAGCCGCAGCTTCTCCAGGCTGTTGGTGTAGTAGTCGCAGGCATTGCACTTGAGGTGCACGGGGTTGCCAATGGCCACACACTTGAGCCTCCACTCGTTGGCCTTGCCACCCTCCTTGATGTGGGCCACCAGCTGGTACTTCTGCACGTGCTTGTCTGTCTTGCAGTGCAGCTGGAAGTTGGCCTTGAGCTGGGTGTTGTAGCGGCAGAGCTTGCACTGGTACGAGTCGCCCATCACCGCCTTCCACTCCTCCTCCGCAAGGCTGCGCTCCACGTTCATGTGCAGCCCCAGCATGTCCAGGTTGTCCGTCGTGAACTTGTTGCAGACGGCGCATTGGAAGAGCTTGAGGGATGGGTCGTTGGTCTGGATGAAGCTCTCGCCCAGGTTCATCAGCTCCTCCGACACCAGCTGCCCGCCCCCAAGCCGCATGTCTAGGGGGATCTCACCGCCCACTGTGGGGAAGGACAGAAGGTGAGAATTAGAGGCCAGGCTCACAGGCCAGGACTCACCCAGTCCTCCACCACCCTTAACCGCTGTCCAAGGAGAGCAAGGTCATGCTGCAGGTATCGCAAGGCCCTGCTAGCTGGAAAACAAACAAAGTCCACTTGAGGTATTTGACTCTTTCTTATGAACATCGTGAGGTTTGTGAAGGCTTTGTGTTTTCCTTCTTTAGGAAAAAAAACACACAGCAAAAGTGACAGAACGTAGCCTTTTGCATTATCTCAATTCATCCCCTTTCTCGGAATTTGAGCAAAGTTAGAAGCCCGTAGCATTCATTGGATAAAACCAGAACTAAACCTCCAAGACCCTCCCCCAAATTGGAAATCAGAGCTGAAATCTGCAACACAAGGCTGAGCCCAACATGGTAGGTGTGCTTTGGGGAAGTTGACTGGGAAGGACAATGAATCAAAGGTCAGGGGCTGGGGAAATGGCTCAGTAGAATAAGCGCTTCCCTGGCAAGTGCAAGGGCCTGAGTTC
>NDGN011453042.1:0-10149 GCA_002564285.1 Tympanoctomys barrerae
CTATGTAATTCAGGCTGCTTTAAACTATGAAACCTCCAGTAACTGTGAGCTAAATAAACCTTTTCTTCCTTAAGCTTGAGTGTCGGGTATTTGTCCCAGCAATGGGACAAGAGTAACTAAGGCACCGTGGCTTCAGACTCCTTCACAGTGCAAAACAGCTTAGCAAGGACACTTTGCACATTCTTCCTGGATGCTCAGAGAAGGGGAGGAATGTAACACAATGTTAGGGGCTTATCAAGCGGAACTCGAGGGTGATGCATCGCCTAGAAGACGAGATGGTGTTTATCATGGCGCTACATTCTAGGTGCTCCAACTCTGAGACTGTAGGCTTGGCCGCGGGTGGCTATGGAGAAATGGATGTGTACCTCATGTGCCTGTGAAGCTGAATTAAAAATATTTCAGTGGCGGCTGTGCATCAGTCAGTGACTGAATGTGTTCTGAGAGGTGTAGCACCATGGTGGGGCCTTCCAGGGACCAGGAGGGGAAAGGTCCATCATTCAGTGCAATCAAAAGACACCGTGGGCCAGGAGTGGTAGTGCACGTCTGTGAGTCCAGCACTTAGGAGGCTGAGGCAGGAGGATCACAAGTTCAAAGCCAGCCTGAACTGCCTAGTGAGACCCTGTCTCAGAAAAAAAGAAAGAAAGTGAAGCCACAGTGAGCGTGAGCTACGCAAGGCTGCGGCTGACATAACACGACATGCTGTTCACTGCAAGGAGGAGTAGGCAGTACGCTGCAAAACAACAGTGACGGGCATAGTGTAGCAAATGCACAAACAGTGAACAGTTGTGTTACCATGTTGACACACTCTGTACGCGATCGCCTGTGCCGCACCCTCGCGCACCTCCCGAGACGTTTACATCGGCACCACCAGAAGAAGGCTATAGCACGTGGCGCTCCGAGTTACAGAGGTCAGGGTGCCACCACAGGGCGAGAATTTTTCAGCTCCATCGTAGTCTTAGAGGATCACCATCGTGAATGCAGCATTACTGAACAAATGCCATCATGAAAATGCAATTTCAGTCACTGTCATTTGTCCAGTGATGGGTGCCCTGGAGGACAGAGTTCTAGAGACTCAGAAGATGTCTCCTCTTTTCACTTTAGAGTATTCTCCTTGATATAGGGGGAGTTAAAGATTGGAACTTGCCCTCAATGAAGCAATGCACTCTATGCACAAAAACATGAATACAACAAAGTAGCTGGGGGCCACACAACCGCGGCACATCCCAAAGCCAAAAGCACTATGAAATACAAATGTTTATGAATCGATTCAGGACATCAGGGCAGAACACCACAACCAGAGACACAAAAGGTGACTTCCTGAACTGCTTCAGAAAGTGGCAAGAATGATGGGATCAGCGTGTTTGAAGTGAGGGGGAGGAGTCTGAGGCAAGCTCACAGCCTGTGTCTCCTCGTGTAATCAGTTGTATTGTACTGAAGCACATAGGCTGTTTTTCAATCATGCTTTATATATGTGTGTACTACTCGGCTTAACCCACACAAAAGACAGGGCCAGACACCCTACCCCGGACTGTGCGGTGCTCTCCAGGGGTGGTCGGGGCACTTTCCCTTCCCTGGAGCATGGATGTCAGAAAGGTGACCCTCCCCACTTTGTCCCAGGGCTGGGAGGGAGCCCAGGCATCCTGCTAGCCACATACTCCCCCAGTGGTCACACCCTTCCCAGAAGACCATTCTACTGGGCAACCCTCACCTTGTGGGAGAGGGTGGGGAGGCTCAGGCACCGTCCGGAACAGTATCTGAGGCTTGGCCCATGTTCCCAGGATTCTGTATCAGGGTTCCGGTGGCCTGCTGTGGACTGCTCCTTCTAGCAGTTCCTTCAGGCCCATCATCACGTCTCTGCACTGAGCAAGAGGCCAAGGCAAGGTGTATTCGGAGCACTGAGGGTTCGGGAGCTCACAGAACAGGATGCGGGGCTTCCCTGGGTTCTCTTCCAATAAATCTTTTCTGTGTGCCTGACCAAGCTGACAGTTTCAGCCGTGACTTGCTTCCATATGAACCAACAACCTGTTTCTGAGCATATGCGGTGGGTGTGGAAGGGAGACCTATGCACCTCACCTATCTCAAGCCACAGTGGCTTTGGAATTTTCTAGAAACAATGTACTAGTTATTCATAGCCAAATGGACTCATGAAGATACTGAAATCTTAGTAAGCATCCACTTTCTCTGTTCAAGCAGCTACAGTGGCATCAAGCTCGGGGATACTTTCCCGTAAGAGAGTAGACAAGATGCTGCCCAGCCAGGGCGGTGCTCTGTGCATAACTGCTTGCAAAGCAGTTCGCTGTGGACAGGTCATTGTGAAGGACTCGTCACCTGCCTCGCCTGGAGCTTGGTCTCTTTCAGTGCTGCAGCAGCTCCTGTGGCCCTTGTGCTCTGAAGCAATTTCAAAACAACAGGCAGCGGAGAGACAGGTCACAGGGGTGCCCCGTGTGGGGCTGGGCCAATGCAGGGCCCCTGTAGCAGGGCCCAGGACGCACCTGTGGCTGGGTGCAGCCTGGGTTAACCCCTCTGAGCCTGGTAATGTCTCAATGAGACTCACGCACACCCCTGAAGACACTGAAATCTTAAGTGGCTGAGGACTTCGATCTGGGTGCACAACTAGGAACTAGAGGGAAGGCGGGATGCTGAGTTCAGATCTGTCTTCTTTGAAGCCCCTGCTGCTTGGCTTCTGATGATGATGCTGGTGGTGGCGGCGGCGGCAGCTCTTGTCTTTGTTGGAAGTAATGCTGGGGGGAGGTGACGTCATTCTCTGAGTAAGGCTGAAGCCAACTTGAGGTGTGAGCTGAGGGAAGATGGATTTGGGAGTAAGAAGGTCCTCAGAGCAAGTCCTAGTTCTACCGCTCACCTGGCTTGGGGGTTGGCAAGTAGCTAAACTCTGTGGAAGGCCAATCAGGACTGAGTGGACTAAATCTACTGTGAGGAAGCTGGCTGGACAGCAAGCGCCAAGCAACTTGCAGCAGACGGCTGTCTTCCCTGGGGAACGTCCCTGGGCAGATGCAATGCCGGGACCCAGGAGTTAGTGTCTTTTCAATTCTAGGAACTTTTTGTCCTACCAGCTTGTTGAATATGACTATCTCTTTCAAAGAATATCACTTTTTAAAGAATTTAAAACAGGAAAAGTAAAAATAACAAAGTTTCAAAAAAAGGCTGGCAGGAGAGTAACCTAACAATAGTCAGTACATTGCATGTTGTTATATTCATAGTAGCTCAGAGTACAAGTATATGCATGAGATAGTGTCCAAAAGGTATTAGCACAGAGCAAGCTGGGTGTGAAGGTGCAGAACTGGAATCCAGCACTCAGGAGGCCGAGGCAGGAGGATTGATGAGAGTTTAAGGCCAGCCTGGGCTACATAGTAGAGGGGTTTGTTTTTGTTTTTGTTTTTGTTTTCAGAACTGGGGATTGAACTCAGGCCCTTGTGCTTGCCAGGGAAGCACTTATTCCACTGAGCCATCCGGCCCCTACATAGTTGAAGGTCAGCCTGAACTGCTTAGAGACCCTGTTTCAGACAGACCAAAAAAAAAGTATTAGCACAAAATGTTCTTTTCAATGAACTAAGAGAAAATAGCTGTATAACCATCTTAACTATCTTGTGTATATATATAATATATTTTTTTCTTTTCTTTTCCTCCTTCTCCCCTTTTTCCCATCAGAGTTTTTCTTTTCTTTTGAACTGTTTCTTCCCAGTTCAATGACTCTCTCCTAACTAAGCCCTTAACACTCTTCAGCCTACTCCTTGCTCCTGCAGGCTGAGGACTACAGTGAGTTGAGGCTAGTCTGGGGCGACATAGCGAGTTCAAAGCTGGTCTGAACTGTATGATGAGATAGTACCTCAACAAATAAAAAAGTCATAGTCATTTAATATTATTAATATTCTAATCATATCAGGGTTATCTATATAAATCAAAATGTCATTGCATTGTTTGGGACAAAAGGATTGGTGTTACTATAGTTCCAGGAACTCCCTTTGAGGTAGTGGGTGGTTGTTAGTATGTTTACAATATATTCATAAGCAACACAACATTTTCCAAAAGTTTTTTTGACTCCACACAATATACTAAACCAGGAATACCCAGCACCTGTATGCACATTTACAGATAAATGTTGCTGTAACCCAACCTCGCGTCTCATCTCCGCTGGTCAGACAATGTAGAATTCAGTCCATGCGCAGCTCCCAACTTTCTCTCAGTGCTCAAAGAAGGGTGTCCTGTGTTCTGGGTTTTCCTCTATTTTGCCCTGGCCCCTTGCAAGGGTGAGCTGGGATTTGGGAATCAGCCTTGTCTATGTCTCTCCAGCTGTTCCCAACCCTCCCTTCCGTCCAATCCTGCCCCTTCCTGCCCAGTGCCTCTTCTGAGCAAGCTGCTGAGGTTGAACGCCAAAACTTGCCACAAGCTTGCAACATGCACCTCTGCATCTGGGATCTGAAGAGCCTTCTCTGTCCTAAGGCTGCAGAGATAATTTATTGAATTTCACCTCTTCTCTACCTTGAGTCAGGAATTTAATGCTTCATGCTTATCTGGTTTTTTTGTAAATTCCCCAGGGCAGTAAGAAACAGTCTGTCTGTACAGTTGCTGTAATTATCGCTGTTGCCATAGCAATCGCATCTAGCTTCAGTACGGGCCTCCAGCCCTTGCCTTACTGCTGGAGCAAATTGGAGCTAACCTGCTGCCTCCAGCTTCCAACATGCCTTCTGCTCCCTCTGCTTACTCAGGCAGGTAGGAACTCAGGCAGGATTCTGCCCTGAGGCTGTTTCCTGGAGTCCTTCCCAGGACCAGCCAGGGCCTTGGCGGGAAGCAGAACCCATCTCCCAAGGTTTGGAAAAGGACGGTGTGCAGGATGGTACGGGGGCTCTGGGGTGCGGCGGACTCCTGCTTCTAGGGATTCTTTCCAGGCTGTTCTTGTCCTGAACAAAGAAGCAAAAGGCAGAGAGGTTTCACATTTATCGAAGTTAGCAAAATAAGCATGCCCTACACAGGGATGGCAGGCCAGTGGAAGTGCGCTTGCAAGGTGACAGAGCAATGGGAATACAGTGCGGCGGCCGGAGGGCGAGGGCTGCTGTCTTATGCGTATCACCCATTCTGACATCAGATCTAGGCCGGTCTATCAAAAACCTTCTGGATTTCACACCAGAGTTCAAGATTGCACTTTCTGATTGGTCCAGGTGCAGGGTCTGTCTGGGCTTTGTGATTGAAAGGTCAGGCCCACCTGCCTGCTCTGATATCCGGCCTCAGGACTGGGGAAGCAACTGCGTTCACTCCCTAAGGTGGGCATCAGTGAGCCACAGCCTGCACAGGAATTTGCTGCCTCATAGTTATGGCGTCTGAAAGCTAGATCCAGGTGTCCTGAGGGGGAGGTCCCTTCTAAGAGTGCCAGGCGTGCCCTGCCCGGGCCTCTCTTGTGGCATCTGGCTGTTTCTTGACTTGTGACAGCCTGAGTCTTCACATCGCTTCTCCCCATGGGACTATCTGTCCAAATTTCACCTTTCTATAAGGTTATCAGTCAAATCCAATTAAGAGCCACCCCAGTATTCTCTGGTTACTGCAATGTCTTTTCAAACAAGATCGTATTTGGGGTGCTGAAGCTTGACATATTTTGGGAGACAGTTCAACTCAATAGCATCAGGTGAACATCTGGAAATGACTGGCAGCAGGGTGCTGTCAGCAGCGTGAGCTGGCTGTGCTCTCTGGCCCCTGGTGCCGTCTCTACTGGGAGGCTCCATCGAGCTCCTTTGCTCCCCTGGCTTCTATTGGGCTTGTGTAATGGGAGGTGTGGGAAGGGGCTGAAGGGTGCAAATAAAGCTAATCCAGGACAGGGCACTGCAAAGCCCCCTTCCCTCTCCTACCCACAGCTTTTATTCCCATGCCTGGTATTTGCCATGTAAGAGGTTAATACTATCAGACACACGGGTGAGCCCGTGCTGACTGTATCAGGCTTTGGACCCCTACTGATAGCAGCTGATGTGTTTGCATGCTTAGTGGCTTAGTCTGTGTTACACTGCTGTAACAGAATACTCCAGACTGGATTCTTTGTCAAGAGCAGGAATTTATTTGGATGATGATGGTGGAGACTGGAACACCAAGAGCAGGACTTCAGCATCTGGCTAGTCCAAAATGCCTTGTTGTCTTGTGTTGCAAGGTGGAGGGACAAGAGATGGTGCCGTTACCTTCCTCCAGACCTAGTAAGAGGCGACCAATGCCCTCTGAAGGGCCCACCTTCCAACACTGTAGTACTGGGATTAAGTTTCAACTCAGCAATTTTGGAGGTCAGATCCAAGCCACAGTGCTGTGTATTCCGGGTGCTTAAGAGTTCTGTAATGCAGTACCTGATGATTCTGCCTGTACCTTTGAGCAGCCTGAGGGTTGCTGAGATTCCTGCCCTAACTCATGTCAAGGGCACACAGTTAACGGGCAGGCAGCAATCACGAATTCCGATCACCTGGCCCTAAACCACGGGCTGTGTTTTATCACGGGCAGACCCTTTACCACATTCACTGCTGTGCTTGACCTCGGGGTCTTGATCCTGGAGCTCAGGCTTAGCCAGAGCTGCCTCGGGAGACCTCCTCGTGCCCTTCTTGGGAGCTGACTTCGGGGTCTGCACCTCTGCTGCTGCTGCCCACTGAGCTCCTCTATGGATCTGACTCACCTGTTCCATTCACCTCTGGGCTTCCAGGGCCTGGCTGTGCTTCAGGAAGGAATATTTTCTTGATATCTGTGGCTGCTGTGGGGCATCTGGACACCCCATCTCTGCTGGTGGCCTCCTCAGTTTCATGCACAGGACGGTGGTTTGGGCCCGGCCAGTCTGTGCCTTGCCACCCCTGGCCTGCGGGCAGCCTCCTGCTCAATGCACCGGGGCGCTGTCCTGAGAGGGTCGCTGGACCCGAGAGGGTTCGGAGCTAGCTCTGTTGCTCCAAGGGCCATGGCCAAGGCTCCTCCGAGCTCCCCTGCGTTATTTAACGTCTATCGTTCTGTTCTGTCCTAACCCAGTCACGCTTGGTCAGGGATCCCGCCATCAGAACCCCAGCGCGTCCCACAGCTCCTCGATCCTGTGTTTCTCGGTTTTCCAGCCCAGAGGCCTCTCCAGCCTAGTCCTGTCAGGTTCTGCAACCGCACAGAGGAGACTCCGCCTTTTCATTCCCCACACCTGCTCCACGGACCCCGCAGGACCTCCCACTCCCGCTGCCCCCCCGGGTTCCCACCTCTGCCCACTTGTGGGAGCCTCTGGACAGCATGGAAGCGCGAGCCAGAAGCAGCGTCCTTGGAGACTGTCCGCCCGCACAGAGCGGCGGGCACAGCGCTCTCGTGCTTCGTGTCAAGGAAAAGTGCATGGAGAGTTAGCATCCGAATATGATTGCTTTTCATTTTATTGCTGTTTTGTTATTGTAAAAAATGCTGTTATTTTAAACCCCAACTCACTTGACCTTTCTATTCTGCATTCTGCATGCTCACCCCTAAGAACAATTTTCTTAAGTGGGGGGGGGTCACCTGGTGTTCCCAAAACACTACCTCCCTGTCTGACCCTTTCCCCGAGCTCTTAGCTGCCCGGGGACCCCTCCCAGAGGGACCCGATGGCGGGACGACTTCCTCCCTGCGCTCCGGAACTATAAGCTGGGCGACGCGGGACACGGAAACCCGGCTGCGCCGCGGGAATCTGCAAGGAGGCGTGACCGGCTGGCGGGGCGTGGCCCGCTCGGCCGGGCCTAGAGGGCGGATAGAGGCGTGGCCTACCGTTAGGAGGGGTGGGGCGAGCGGGTGGGCGGAGGCGGGGCCGGCGCGAGGCGGGGCCTGACGTGGGGGCGGGGCCGGCGCGGGGAGAGGGTCTTGGGCTTAACTGCGCCCGAGCGCTCCGGACTCCGCGCGTTGCGCATCGCTGGCTACCGCCCCAAAGTCGCCGCGCCTCCTTCCGAGCTGGCCGGCCTGGCGCGGCCGGGGCGATGTGAGCAGGGGCACCGCGGGCGCCGCTGGCCGCAGCGATGTGGCTGAAGCCGGAGGAAGTGCTGCTGAAGAACGCGCTGAAGCTCTGGGTGACCCAGAAGACCAGCTGCTACTTCGTCCTGCAGCGGCGGCGCGGCCACGGCGAGGGGGGCGCCCGCCTCTCCGGTGAGGACGCGCGGGGGCGCCGGGGCCGGCCTGGGGGCGGGCGCTGCGCCTCCAGATCTCGGGCCGGGCGGGCCGGGGACAGCGCTGGCACCTGCCTCGGCCACCTGGCCCGGGGGCGCCTGGAGGCCACGCTGGCTCGGGCACGGGCACAAACGCGGGCAGGGACTGACCGGAGATATCGGGGCCCACCGCACCGCGGGGGACCGTGGGTCGCGAGCTAGGCGGCAGCGGCAGGGTGCGCAGGCCAGGCCCGACCCGGCCCCCTGGGCACCGTGGCCCAGGTGGTGACTGGCTGGGACGCGCGGCCGCCCACAGCAGAGACAGCTGGGGCTCGGGGTGTCTGTCTCTGCGCCCCGAGGTGGAGGCGAGGCAGTACCTTCCCAACCTTCTGATCTTAGGAGCAAAATTGAGCACTCGATTCCCCTTCCCCCCAGCGTCTTCTGAGGAATAAGGAAAAATTAAAAAATCCCTCAGTCTTGTGAAGTTGATGGAAATCAAGGCTTTTTTCCCTAAAAGTTAGAATCCAAAGCTTTTTGAAATTGAGGCCAGTTTTCAGAATTAACTAGAATACCTGTTTAAACAATTCAATGAGGGGAAATCGAGTTGGATCTATGGGGATGGAGATGAAAATTTGATTTCAGAGTAAGAAAAGGGACTTTAGGGTGTCCGGTCACGTCCTCCTGCCTAGGAAAAGAGTAAGACTGGAGATGGCAGTGGACAGCCTGTGTCCCCAGGTTGTTGGTGGCTTTCTGCTCCAGGGTCTGTCTGGGCCAGGCCTTCAGGGGTGGGGCCAGGTGGGGGTGCAGTTGGGTTAGTTGGAGGAGGACGCTTCACTGAGGCCCTCAGAGGATGACCTGTGGGACTGTAGCCAGAAGTCTGGATGGAGTGGCCGTAGGTGCTGGTGAGCTCCAGGGACAGCCTGGACGGCAGTGACTTTTGGGAGAGGAGTTAGGGTAGGTGCAGAATGCTGCAGGGGCCTTGGAGGAACCCTGAAGATACTGAGGTGCCCAGTGCTGGGTGTCAGGGACATGGCTTGGTAAAGCCCAGAGGGTAGGTGCCAAAGCTGGGAAGAAGCTGGAGAGAAGTGTGAGCCATGTGCCCAAGGCGTGGATCTCACCTGGGGTGCACCGAGTAGGTGTCTGGCCTGTGATTGTCTCCTTCAGTAGGGGCTGAGCACAGGGCTTGGACACTTGGGGACTGGTGGTGGCAGCACCCCCCATGCTGGTTTGGAAAGGGCCTCTAGCATGTTCATCTAGCCAGTGTCTATTCCAGTGAGTGTCAGGTCTGTGGCCCTCAGGGAGAGTGTCTGACTCTCGTGTCCAGGCGGTCTCTGTGCTGAACTGCAAATTTCCTCGCTTTCTCCTTTGGCTTCAACTTGCTTTGATTGTGTAGACATTTCTTAAAGATACTGGATTCAATTGAAAGAGGAGACTAGCCTCCCCCGCTCCAAAAGAGGGCACTTCGCTGTATTTCTGGAAGACCCTGTTGATTGTGTGCAGTGTTGACATTTCTGCTGCAAGGGCTTGACCTTTGAGCCTTAAGCTGGAAGCAGGTGGGCGTGGCTGTGCCTATTGGTGACAGGTAACTTAGGTTATTGCCCCCACCCTGGACTTCTGGGGCCGCTTAGCAATGTTGTAAAGTTGAGACTGACGGGACACAGGGCAACTCCACGTTGATGGCGTATAGAAAAGGCAAAAATGTGATTTGGTAAAGTTTTAGCGGTTTTTTTTGTGGAGTCTAAACTTAGACTTTGTTTATGAGAGTAGCAGGCTGAAGTGATGAATGTGGTGGTCAGTTCTCATTGGGAGGTGGAGGTGGCTAGCAGGCACTGGCAATAAAATTTGGAGATGCAACAATGAAAAAACATCTCCTCTTTTATTACAACCATAAGCTCATTATTGGGTGGCAGGGTTTAAACATAAAGTCTAGAGATTAAAGTAATCCAATTCACACAACTTCAGAAACATGAATTTGTTTCATTTGAGGATTATACTGGTCTGTCTGTCTGTCTGTCTGTCTGTCTCTCTCTCTCTCTCTCTC
>NDGN011453043.1:0-10571 GCA_002564285.1 Tympanoctomys barrerae
GAGAGAGAGATTCTAGAAACAAAACACAGAGAAATAAATGGTGAGAAGGCAGAAGGCGAGACAATGTGTTTACAAGCCCAAGAATGTCAGGAATTACTGGCAACCACTAGAAGCTGGGAGCCAAGAAGGGAATGAATTCTCCCCCAGAGCCTCCAGAGAAACCAACCTTGACAACTTGATTTTGTATTTCTGGCCTCTCCAATTAGGAGAGGTTCCTTTCAGTTGTTTTACACCTCCTCATTTGTGCTAATATGTTATGACAGCTTCAGGAAACTAATACAGCCACCTAAAGAAACACACACAGGAAGTGGAGACCGGGACTAAGAGGAGACCTCAGCGGGCCCACAGTATGGAAACAGCACCACGTATGGCGCTCAGTGAGCTCGTTAGCATTAAATAAAATGGAAGTTCAGCTCCTCGGTTGTGCTCACCACCGCGGATGTGCTCAGAAGCTACCTGTAGCACGTGGTTACCAGATGGAACAGATCGGATAGAGAACACATCAATCACTGCAGAAGTCCTAGCAGGCTGTGCTGCACTAGACGATAATTGCTCTAAGAGCTACCAATCAAGGTTGCATCTTTATGGGTGAGCAGCTTGCGTGGGGACCATTGGCTTCAAATCCATCTTTTTGCTCACACCTGCACCAGAAGATAACAGTTATCCCTGGTAGTGTCACTTTTGATTATGAAGGAATAAAAACAGCAAGGTGTAAATATATTGCAACCACCTGTCTCAGATATCCTTGCATGGACCATCTTCCAAAACAACAAACATATCAGATGATAGTATCGATAGGCAATTATCTCTTAAGCCAACATTCCAAATCACTAAGATAGAAACCATCAACCACGCTGTTCTTATCTATAAATACTACGTGACACATACGCAGGTGAATATATTTACTCAGTTCCCCTTTCTGTATATTTCTAATTCCTCTTAAAAGTTTAAGAGGGACATTTCCCCTTGTAGTGATTTAACTTCTGCTGGGCGCTACAGTTATTGAGAACAGCAGGCACTTTTTGATGGTTTGAAAACTAAGAAGTTAAGAGGGGATTGATGGAATATACAGTTGATATTCCCCAAAAGATGCATATGGCAATGATGTTACAATGATTTGAAAGGGTAAAGGTGGGCGGTGGGTAGTCTTGGTGAAAATGGGAAAGAAATTATATTCTCCATTGCAAAAGCTGTCGTCACTGAGATCCACCTGTTCAGAGCTATCTTTAGCTGCATTTGGGAACAATTTTCCTACATAACCTTTCTCTCCCTCACTCTTCAGGTATAGAGGAGGAGGCATTTGCAGCATGAAAATGAGGAACATAATTATAGGGTTATGAATATGAGTGTGTGTGCGCGCGCACGCGTGCGTATGTGTGTTTGTATGCAAGAGTGAGACACAGCCAGAGCCAGACAGAGAGGCAGAGAATGCTGGGATGTAAGGGAGGTGATACATTTTTTTGTTTAGAAATAATATAAAGAGAATGACTTTCAAACTTGCAATCTTTGCACCCTAGAGCCCTCTCTCTTTAAGCCACTAGCTGTCCCCTGAGGATGTCACTCATCATGGTGCTGCCATTCTTTTTGTCCTTAGCCTTTGCTTTAGCTTGAAAGTATCATGTCATCTGCTCTCTGGGGGCAAAGTCCTGCTCAGTTTGAAGGCCAGCACAGATGTCACTATGGACCACTTTCCCAACTGTTCTCTCCTTTCAAAGGTGTTGTTGTCTTGGTTGACTGTCTCTCTCTGTCTCTTTCTGTCTCTCTCTTTGTCTCTCTTGGTCTCTGTCTGTCTGTCTGTCTGTCTGTCTGTCTGTCTGTCTGTCTATCTGTCTGTCTCTCGCTCATCAAATGGGGTCATCCACCACACAAAATCTGAATTAGTTACATTGTTATTGTTTTCTTCTTACTTTATCAGCATAATGGAACCCAGCTTGGCCCTCAGTGGAAAGCAGGCTGAATGGAAGAGAGAGCTGGGTGGGGCTTAGTGGGAAGCTACATGAGAAAAAAGATGCTCGAGGGGAAATCTCTCAGTCACATTTTTCTCATCATTTGACACATTTTACTAGAACCATTTTTCACTCAACAAAGTCCATCAGCTGTCCTTTGGAGCTGGTGCATCATGTTCTGTGCAGATAAATTAACCATCATGAGTAACAGCAGATCTCTTTCTTCTTCTTAGCTCTCAACATGCATTCACTCCACTCATCCCATCTTCCCTGTTCCTGCTGCTTCTCAGTGTAGTAAATGACACCTTCTTATACTTCATTGTTTGAAGGAGAAAGCTGAACCTCATCTTTCATTTTGTTCTTTTCTTCTTATGTCTCATCCTCTCATATCCAGTTCATTAGTATAAACTCTCAACTCTCTCTCCAGGTCCCTGTCTCACACCCACCACCTTGGCCCACCTACCAGCATCTTTACTTGGGTGACAGAAAATGGCTTCTTCCTTGACCTCCCACATCTGCTCTCCATTGAGAGGCTGGACTGACAGTTTTGAACTATAAACTGGTGAATTTCATTCCTCCGGTGGCTTCTTGCTGCCCTTGGGGTGAAACTAAAGTTCCTCAACATGGCTCGTGAGGCCTCCAGAGGCTCCCAGCTGCTGTCCTCCTCTCCTACTCTTGCTCCGGCACCCTCACACAGAGCTTCGTCCTCCACCTCAGTGCTGGGCATGGACTCATCTGATTTGAGTGATGTCCCCTTCGCTCTTGGAGGATTTGTTCTCTTTTTCGGATATAAGGCTCACTTTTTAAGGTCACCCACTCAGCGTGGCTTTCTGTGACTTCCACCAAGTAAGGATATTTCTCCAGGACTTATTTTGTGTCTTCCACAAGACTCACATTTATCATGAGTTTGGGAATTTGTGTGCCTGTTTGAATATTGACTCTTTTCCAGTGGACCTTCAGCTCCACAAGGGCAGAGATCATGGCTTTAATTCAGTTCCCAGCATGGTGCTTGGGGCGGCATACATGCTCTGTCAAATATGTGCTAAAGAAATAGTGCAGTGAGTGAATAGTTGGACTCCTCCTCCAACCACTAAGTATTATAATCTTGCTTGTGCTTTGAGTCATGGCACAGGGTCAACTCAGTGCAAAATCTTCTCTGGATCTATATTTGAAATGACCACTACTTTGAGATCCTATGCTGTTTTGTTTAAAGATTTGATGTTGAGTAGCAACACAGACTATAGGAGAGCAGTTAAGAGTAAGCAGGCTTGGGTTGAGTCTTTATTGAATATTCTTCACTTTTGTGATCTACTTAGGCAAGCAAACTCTCTGACTTTTGATTCTATAACATCAGCAGAAATGCTTTCTGCTTCATTTTTGTGTCACGCTTGATCCATAAGAGACTTATTGGAGACTGATAACTACTGTAACTTTGGTTCAGAATTTTCAAAAAGTTATTTGAAATTAAGAAAAAAATGAGTTCTAAGTGGCATAACTGAAAGCACTTGATTTCTCTGAGTAAGGTCAAAAAAAGCCTGATATTGAAAAACATCCCAAGATCCTGAATCATAAAATACTGATTTTGTTTTTGGCTTTTTTGAAACAGGGTTTTACAATGCAGTTCAGGCTGGTATTGAGCTCACAATGATCCTACTGCCTCAGAGTCCTGATTACTGGGATTACAGGCATAAGTCACCACACCCTGCTAAAATCCTGGTTTTAATCTTCAACTTTACCACTAATTGGCTCTGTCTTACCCTTTTGAAGCACTGTCTCCTAATGTAATAGGAATGATACTGATGGAATGAGACATATAATGAGGAGTAAATGTGACATACAAATACAGCAGTGGACCACTGAATGAAGGCCAAATCATAGCCACATAAAAATGTCATAATATTGGGTCTGTTTCACTCAAGTAGGACAGAAACTCAGTAAAAGTCAACCTGATCAAATCTGACGTACCTAATGCTACCAGCAAAACTCCCGCAATTTCTCAAAGCTGCCAGACATACCAGGACCTGAACCACCCTCACCCACCAAAGAAAAAGATTTTCTCAGATTGATGAATCCAGTACAAATGTATGGGCTTCCTCCCACTGCCTGCTTGTCTGTTCTAGATAGTGCCTTCAATCACTCTTGCAGTAGCTGTAGGCTTCAAGGTGAGCTCATTTGGGGCTGGATTAGCAGTAAAACATGGTTAACTGCAGTTGTTCCCAATCAAATGATAGACTCGGCATCCTGGAGCGATATCTGAAATTTGGCGGCAAAGGTCTTATTTGAAAGACAATAATAAATAGTCGACACCTCTATGGAAAGCATATTCAAACATTCTTGATGTCCAATTAATGAAAGTTTTGTGTAGGAAAATAGTAAGTCCCACTTTTATCATATCTGTAAAGGAAAGAACTGAGATTTCTGCTGGTTTAAGTAGTGCAACTTTATGGGTCAAATCTGCTTGGAACTTGTAAGAACAATCTTATTTGGAAATCCTTTGCAGAGGTAATCAAGTTCAGAAAAGGTCAGATTGAATTAGGATGATTCCTAAGTCCAATATGACAGATGTCTTCATAAGAAAAGGAACATTTGAGAGTGGGCACATGGGCACAAAGAAGACAGTCATCTGTCAAGAGAAATCACTAGAAACTAGAAGAAAATTCCTTCCTAGAACCTTAAGAGGAAAAAGAACCTGTTGTTTCTTTGATCTTACACTTCTATCCTCCACAACTGAGAGATAATACATTTTTATTGATTTAATACATCCAGTTTGTGGTGATTTGATATAGTAACTTGAAGAAGGAAATGGATTCAGGTGGGAATCTGACTATAAGACCACCAGATCTGTCAGATTATCAGCTAATTCTAATTTTTGTCAACTTCCTCAAGATTTAGCCTTTAATTTGAAAAAAATTTATTTCAAAAACCTCAAATCCACATAGAGTATAAGAAAAAATATTATGTGCTAAGTTTCCTCATGAACACAAATGCAAAAAATCTCTCTAAGACAATATCAAACTAAATTCAAAGCACATTAAAAGGCTTATATGCCACTATCAAATGGGGTTCACTGCAGAGATTTAATCATAGTTCAGAATATACAAATCAATAAATGTGGTACATAACATTAACAAAATGAAGAGTTAAAAAATACCACACCAAACCAAGCATGGTCAGGCATACTTGCAATCCCAAGACTCTTGGATGCTGAGGTAGGATTATTGAGCACAGATCCTGAGAAACTACAGACTATGAGATGCTGTCTAAAAATTTAAAAAATAAGTAAATTAATCAAAAAAGGACCAGAGATATATCTCAGTGCAAAAGCCCCAGGTCAAATCTCCAGTATCGCCCCCCCTCTCCCAATAGCAGGACATTATTTCAATAGGTAAAGAGAAACATTTGATGAAGTTTAACCTTTTTATGGTAAAAACAGCTGACAAATAAGATATAGAAAGAATGTACACCAACATGACAAAGGTTATATTTAACACACTGATAGCTAATACTATACAAGTGAAACCTTGACTTAAAAACTCATCTAGTTTCCCAGAGCTGATTGTAATTCAAACTGTCAGTTGAAGGCTCAGTCTCCTCTACATAGCCTTCATAGTCTGTCTCCGATATACAGCAGATCTCAGTTGGCCCAGGATTTCTCAATGAACCCCACACAGGAAGGACATTGTAATGTTCTTTCAGAGTCAAATCCATATCTGAGACCTTCTGGAAGCACAAGCATCTAACATTTGGGTCGTAGCTCAAAATGTGGTGGCAAAATAGAACTGAAATTCCAGTCATAACCCAAGCTGTTTTGTGTGTCAGGTCAGTCAACTCAAAAGTCCACTGTACTCAATAGTAAACTGAAAGCTTTTTTTTCTTAAGCACCCAAATTGGAAAGGAACAAATAAAATGATTTTTATTTGCAAATTCATGATCTTATAGGTAGCAATATATGTATGGGATTTTATATACTAGGTATAAGCTATCTGGAAAAGAAATTAAGGAAATAATCCTATTTACAGTAAGATTCAGAAGAATAAAATGCTTAGGAATTTAACCAAGGAAGTGATAGTCAAGGAAAGAAATTTTAAAAGACACTAATAGATGGAAATACATTGAAAGTTCATTGGCTAAAATATTTAACATTTCTATACTCTTCAAAATGGTGTGCAGATTAAATGCTGTCTTCACAACCCCAAACACACTGGACAGAATTAGAAAAAAATAATGAAAATCATATGAAACAACAAAAGATCCAAAAGAGTCAAAACAATTTTGTGAAAGAAAAGCCAACTTAGAGACATCATATCTCTTGTTTTCACATTATTTCTCAAAAACCAGGCATAGTAGTATACACTGATAATCCCAGCACTTGGGGAAGTTGAGATAGGAAAACCCAAGTATGAGCCAAGTCAAACCAGACCCTGTCACAAAATAAAAAATAAAAAGGGCTGGGAATGTAGCTCAGTGCAAAGATTCTGCTTCAAGACTGAGATCCGCAACATCCCACCCCCTTGCAAAGCTACACTAATTAAACCAACTTGGTACAGACATTGGGAAAAGACAGACCAATGGGAAAGGATACAGCAAGTGCAGTTTTGTCAGCTGGTTTGAAATACGGCTGCCAAGAATACACAGTGTGGAAAAAAAGGTCAGCTCTTCAATAAATGCTGTTGGGAAAACAGGGGTTGTCGGTGCATCAGCATGAAGCTGGACCTTTATCTTACAACACAGCACAAAAACCAACTCCAAATGGATTAAGGATAAAAAACAGAAGCCAGAAACTATAAAAGTTCTAGAAGAAACATTATGGAAAGCTTTCTGTCTTCAGTCCTGGGCAGTATTTTCAAAGAGCTGACACCAAAAGTACTGTCAACAAGAGCAAAAAGTGGAGAAGTGGGACGGTTTCAACACCAAAATCTTCCTTGTAGCAAGGAAACCAACCAATGGGGGAAGAAACAACCCAGAGAATGGAACAACTCTTTGTAAAACATGAGACTAATAAGAGGTTAATATCCAAATATACAAGGAGGAATCCAAGCAGTCCAATAACAAGGAAGCAAGTAACCCAATTAAAAAAGGACAAAAGGCCTGAATAGACATTTCTTCAGAGAAGAAGGCAAATGGCCAATAAGCATGTGGAAAAGTGCCCAGCAGGGATCTAAAACAGAATCGGAAATCAAAACCTCAATGATCTAATCAATCATCTCACACATGCTGGAACAGCAGTAATAAAAATAGGCTATATTGTTGGCGAGAGTGTGGAGAAATTGAAGTTTTTTTGCACTCTTGGTCAGAACAGGAAACCATGTGGATACCAGGGAAAATGGAATGGAGTGTCTTCAAAAAGTATACATAGAATGAACATGATTGAGGAATTCCTTTTCTGTTTCTACATCCAAAAGAGTGGACACGGAGCTATTGAAGAAACATAGCCCCAGTTCACTGCAGCATGACTCTAAATAGTCATAATATTGCAACGATCCCAATGTTCATCACTAAGATTTAGATCTAAAATGACCCTTGAGGCGTGGATCACAAAAGCCTCCTAAGGGCCCCAGGAACTCATACGTAGGACTTTGGGAAGGTAACTAAATTGTGGAGTCTCATGATCTTGCTTGGAAGAGGGAAGTCTTACCTAAAAGGGTGCATCCCCCATCCCAGATCCTCCTTCTGCTCCCTACTTCCTGACCACCATCATACAGGCAGAATTCCTCTCTTGGGTCCTCTGTCCATGAGGCTTCTGCACTGCAGCTGGCCACCCAAGGACTGTAACTGTGAACCAAAGTACACCCCACCTCACTGAAGTTGCAGGTGATGGGTATTTGTCTTAGCAAGGAAGAAAGACAAGCCATCCATCAACAGCTGAGCGGGTAAAGAAAATGCGGCCCCTATCTACAAAGGAGCACTACTCAGCTTTTAAAAGGAAAGGAACTGCCATTTGGGACAACAGCAGCAATCCTTGAGGACATGATGCCAAATGAAATAAGAGTATCAGAAAGACAAATAACCTTGATTCCACTTGTATGGAATATTTGAAATAGTCAAATGTCCAGAAAAAGAGAATGGAATGGTGGTTGCCAGGGGCTGAGAGCTGGCGGAATGGTGAGTTGTTATAAGTTAGTTACACAAGAGGAGTAAGTTCTAGAGACCTACTGTGTAATGTGTCTGTAGTTAACAAGAGGCTACTAAATACTTAAAAACTGAAAATCATAGGTCTTATGCTGTGTTTGTAACATACACATAGACATACATGCAATGCACATGCACATGTGTACGCATACACACACACACACACACACACACACCCCTCAGACATGTGGGGGAACCTATAGAACTCATTGCTTTCAAGCACTACAGTCCTATAAATGTCAGGGTTCAGTGTCCTATTAGACAACACTTGACTAACAGGGAAAAGACCCAAGGAGAAGATAACCCTTCCTTAGAGGCTCAGACATAACTCTGGGGTGTTTCTGGCACAGCTCCTTAGAGCTGCCCTTGCCATTAGCACCCCAGTGCCACAGAGTAAGCTGACTGGGCAGTATGCTGGTGGGGTGGGTTCTTCCCAGTCATTCTTCTTTTTCCCTGGGGCCACTGCCCCAAATAAGCTATCAGCACATCATCTCTGGCCACAGGCTCTTGTTGGGGGAGCTGTAGCCACAGTACAGAGCTGATCACAGGCTTGTTCTGAAAGTAAACATTTCAATGCATTCCAAGTGCTTAGTTTTGTGCCCACCACAAAGGAAGTAACCAATAAATGTTAGTTGTTTTCACCGTCTGAGATGGAATATTCTGGAAGACCAATTTGAAATGCATTCTCATCAATCTCTCTTGCTAAGTGTAGAGTGGAGTGGAGCAGTAAAACTCAGCAGAGATTTTTAGTGCCAGCTTCCATCTTCTGCTATTAACGCAAGGGTGCCGACAAGAACAAGATATCAAATTCCACTCCCCCGATGACACCCGCTCAAAGCTCTGAACCCAAGAACTAAAAGCAAAATAAAACTATTTACCAGCCGGAGGGAAAGAAGAATAACAACATGTGGCTTGTAAGCTTAACAAATGTAATCACAGTAATTGAGCAGCCCGGGAAATAATTTGACCAGCATAATTATATTACAAATTGCATATTGCACAATTAAACAATTGCATTTTGGCCCCAAATGAAACTCTAAATATACAACTTATAGTGAAGTGGTGAGGTAATTTAAAATGAAAAAAAAGCAAAGCAAAGATGCAGAAACTCATTTGCATTTATATCCATATTGGAGGGTACAAGCAAAGTAATGGAGAAAAAGTTCAGTGCTTTGGAGAGAGAAAAAAATATGTTGAAGGATTTTTGGCAAATACTTTTCAGAGGCTTTACCATTATTTGACTTTCCGACTTGTGTTAAGCCTTAAAGCAGGTGTGTCCCACTTACCACACGTGCTCCTGGGCAGCTACTAATGCGGTACCACAGGATCACGCATTCAACGTTATGTATCTTTGGAAACATTTTTCATGACTCAGGTGCAAGCTGCTTTAGTGAGGACTGCATAAGGGACGGGAAGGTTGTGTAAGGGAGGACGCTGTGAACAGTGCCAATGTCACAGCCTGCACCCATCACATAGAGCTGGTCCAGTGGATACTCAGTCATGCCAAGTAAGACGTGAGCTTGTGAGACTGGGCAACTAAAGCAGCCGTGTAAGGACCAGGGTTCCAACCTGCCTACACATGCGCACACTGGTGAACCATGTATTCCCAGTTATGGAGCGGACACTTATGCTTTCTTAATGAATTTATATGTAGTTCAACATGGTTCCTGTTCACCCAGTGCATCCCGGGAAGCCCAAAGACTGGCCATTTATACTCTAAAACCTCATTCTTTAAGTAAAATTTCCCAAATTATGCCTCTTGATTTTAGCTTAATACATTTTTGAACTTGTTGGGAAATCGCGATATCTGGTCATTAAAAAGTAAATGCAGGGGTTCCTATAATTTTTTTCTTACCATGTATATCGATTCCTGAAATTGCCATTTGCGTGACAGATTTAATTTGTTTTCTGACTCTACTTTTCCAAATCCCTGGGAATATGGTTATTTTTTCTTATCCTCATCAAATATTCACTACAAGTGAGCTCAGTTGTAGGTTCTGTTCTTTGGGGGCATGGAAAATGTCCTGGTAACATGGGCCTCTTGAGAAAATCATGTCACGTGACAGAAAATAGACATTAGGCAGGTTATTGCAACTAATCCTGAAGTGAATGCGCCTGTGCAAAACGCCCGGAGGTGGCAGTGCCTTGTGACGTGCACGCGCATGGTCAGGTGGGGCTGATGAGGGAGAAGCACCCCTACAAAGTGAATTCGCTCTGAGAACTGAAAATATGCAAGAAGTACAGGACTCATCCTGGTTAGAGACCTAGTATTTGACTAAGTATTTTTCAAACAACGAGTAGTAGATTGGTTTTTCTGGAATTTTGCCTGGGAGCTCCAAATTCTAATTCTTAATGCTAACAGCTGTCATATAAAGGCAAAAGCAGTTGAATGAAATATTCCTCTATAATATGTTGGGAGCCAAGAAGCTAGGAAATTGGTCAAATATATGTAGGTGGGACTTGACCCAGTGGCTAAAGCAAACAAGTGACCTCACT
>NDGN011453047.1:0-13816 GCA_002564285.1 Tympanoctomys barrerae
ACAGTCTATAGGGTTTCACTATACAGATCCAACTTGCAGTGATTCTCCAGTTTTCAGCTTCCCAAGTGCTGGGATTATGCGTGTGCGCCACCACACCCAGTCTCAGTCACCTTCTCAGCACACCTCGGGAGTGGGGCCAGCATGGCAAGCTGGAAATGGAACCTTGGCCCTTGCGTTTGCCTGAGCAGGCACTTTAATCTGCTGAGTTATCTGTCCTGCCCATTATTTCAATGCTATTTTCATTTATATTTTCCTGATAATCAGCATATCATCAAATTCTCAGCTTGGAAGGACTCTAGATCTTCTCTGTAACATTATTTGAAAGATGCAGAAGCAAACAAACAACAGCAACAAAAACCTACTTTTTCTGACGTCCTTGCTGCTTTTACTTTTCTTCCAGTAACCTTATTTCAGTCTTGAGATGTAGGCCCCTTCCCTATTCCTCTTACTGAATTCAGGGCCTCCTCATCCAATGGAATCCTTTCATACAGGCAAGCAGTTTGGGAAATTACAGGCAGAGAAAACAGATGACAGGCCTGGACAGCACAGGGTTCTCCCCTTGGACTGTTGTTTCTCAACAGCCACCTCCCCTAGCCAAAAAAAGATAGTTTTTCTAAACCTAATTGTGTGTGACACCCTGCCAGGACCAGGAAGGACACCAAGTGTCTGCAGTGATGGAGTATGTCCTAAGGTGCAGTAAGTAAATAATGAAGTCTTCAAAGTGAAGCCCCAAAGCCAACGCTATCTCCACTCCGCAGCTTGAACTTCATTTCCTGGTCACGTGGTCGCTGCAGTACACTGGGAATAACTGATAAGGGGAGGGTGTGTTGACATTTTCCTTATTAGGATGGCAGTTTCCCTGGGGGGAGTTTTGATCCCTTTGCTTGAGGTCAGCCCTCTTGAGGCCAACCTTCTAGAGGGACAGCTGTTGGGAACAGCTGGGCCAACCCACTTGAGTAGTGAGCAGAGCAGCATGTGCACTGACCCCGAGACTTAGCAGGACGCGCAGTGTCCCTGGTGAAGCTTCACAAGGGCTAGCTGAGGATGGCCAGGCTGCCATTCCATCTGGTTAGGATTTAAACTGCCCTGACTGCAATCACCTGTCTTCCTGACTTCCTAACTCCCATGAAAGACCCTGACCCCTGGGTCCCAGCAAGCCTGTCCCACTTGATTTCTGCGACCGCTGTGTGCATCCAGGTTGAACTGCTTTGTGTTTGCCCAAAGGTACAATGCAGGGCTGTTGACTCTGACGCATCACTTGTGATCCTGTGCATTTTAATTTTACCTCTTTTCTCTCTCATCTACAGGTACTTATGTCCATCAAAGCAAGCTGGGAGTGCATGTGTTTTATTTCAAATTCCTGCAATTGTGTGTGTGTGTGTGTGTGTGTGTGTGTGTGTGTGTGTTTGTGCGCCCCTGTGCCTGCATGTGCTTCTTTGTGATTGGGGAAGAATTACTACAGATAAACCAATGTTCCCTGGAGTTAAAGTTTGGGGGCTTATTTTTGTGCTCAGTGAGGCACGCGCTGCATGTTAACATTCTGCCAGGCTGGAAAATACTTCTTGCTGAGAAAGACTTCAGTTGCAGGCTTTCTAAAAGCCTCACAGGCCGGCTGGGGATAGAGTTCGCTTGTGCGCTTCTCCTTTCTGTGACTCATGCATTGAGCAGACATCTGTTGATGACCAAGTCTATGCAGCAGACTGTCACAGAGAGGCCCTGTCCTCCACAGCCTTCAGTGAACAGATGCCACAGTCCCTGGGGGGAGGCAGGTACCAGGCAGTCTGGGGGAGGGACAGGAGCTGAATGACCACTGGGAAACTTGCAAGTGTTTCCAAAGGGCCTGCTGCATCCAGAGTGATGCAGGTGTGTCAGACAGCGATGGGGCACAGGTGTGGCTGAGGCTGGTGGTGAGGGGTGTGGAGGCTCTTCCAGCCAGAGGAACCCTATGTGCAAAGCTTGCAGGTATGAGCAAAAGCCTGGTGATAGGGACCTGTGCAGAGACAATGGGAAGGGCGTGGCATGCACTATTTACAAGGCTGTTACGTCCAGAAACATAGAGAAGCATCCAGAGGATATGAGCTCTGCCAAGAATGCTATTATCAGAGGTAAAAATAACGGGGCACACTGGGGATATGAGAGAGCCTGGGGTGCCTGGAGAGCCTGCTGCTAGGGACTTCTCCAACTGCAGGGAGGAGGAGGCAGCTGGCATGTGCAGAGCTGGGTCTCAGTGAGACGGGGTGTGGATCAGGGAAGGCTGCTGCACAGGCCCAGCCTGCTGTGTACCTGCTCTCCACTGGGGCTCTTTCTGGATGGATGTGAGAACTGTAGCTTTAGGAATGCTCGTGCTGCCCCATCTACTCTTACTTTACCCCCTACTGATGGATTTCAGATTTACTGAAAAATCGAGACAGTCCAGAGACTCCCCATATATATTCCCATTTCTACAGTTTTCTTTTGGATCAATAGCCTGCCCATGCAGCAGTTAAATCAACCCGTCTGGATTTCTACACCAGGATTCACTCTGCGGTGTTAACAGTTCCTTAGTGCCACACACCCACCATGATAGCCTCCTAGAGCAGGGTGTGGTTGCTGTAAATATCCTGGTGCCTGACCAGTTTTCCTCCTACCATCCTACAGTCCTAGATTTCTGGAAATTATTGTCTTTTCTGTTGTCTATAGTTTTTCTCTCTCTGTGTGTGCATCTGTGTACATGTATGGTGTACTGGGAACTGAACCCAGGGGCTTTGCAAGGAACTACATGCCCAGGCCTTTTTTAATTTTTGATGCAGGGTCTCGTAAGTCACGAGGTTGCCCAGGTGTAGCTTGTGTCCAGGTTTCTGGGTGGACATACATTGTCAGTGCTTGTGGGAAGATACCTTGGAACACATACCAGTTTGTATGGTAAGACTATATTTAGCTATGTAAGAAGGTGCCAGACTGTCTTCCTAGGTGGGTACTTAAGTGACTGCAAATTTCCACAAGACTTTAGATTAGGAACAGAAGTTAGAGAGAGTTTGTGGAAGGAGACAGGAGCTATATAAAATATGGTGTGCTGACTTTGAAATATTGAGAGAGGTGTTCTGGATGAAAGAGTAGCAAAGACCTGACAGACTTGTTATTATATGAGGATATTTATTGCTAACCAGAAGCCTGGAGGTTGAAATGAGTCCTATCATCTTTCCAGGTGTACAGGGCTGGAGGGAGGGTGAGAGGGAGAAAGGAAGAGGCACCATGATTTCCTAGATAGACACAACTTCCTTCCATTAAACTCTGTCTCTTAAAGGTGCCACTGCCTCCCTGTAGCACCACACTGGAGACCACACTTTTAACACTTGGGCCTCTGGGACATTTCAGATCCAGATTATAGGAATGGGTGTACCTCACAGGCCACCATCTCCACTCCTGTATTCAAGGGAAAATTGTAGGAGTTTCTACTAACTTCCTCAGCCTCTGTAGCAGAGGGAAATCCTCTCCTTTCACCCATCCCTGGGTTCATATTGGAGACCTTTAGAACAGAAGACCTATTAACAACAGAGCATACAGATTTCCTAACTGTAGGTTGAGGTTGCTCCTGAGCTTTCCTAAGGAAGGGAGACCTACAGATTGTGGGAAACCCTCACCTTTCCAGTTGTGACTGGGTACTAGGGTGCACCCTAGTGGGAAACAGCTGAGGATGCTCCCAAGGGCCCCTGTGCTCTGGTCCTCCTTGTCATTCCCAGAACTTTTTTCTGGGTAGTAGGAGGTCACGACCTCTCCTGTGGGGCTCTGTGAGCTGCTCAAGGAAGGTCAGAAATCCTGCCCAGGCCTAGGATCCATTTCTGGTGAAAGGGAGAAGCAAAATGCGGGAATGGCCTTCCATTGTCTAGTGCAATGCCAAAGTGCCAAGTTTTGGGGTAGTGTGTCCTGTTCCTTCAGTGTCCTTATTTCATCTGTGATACATGGACTTTAATTACATTACCGGTAACTGAACCCAGGGCCTTCACACTGAGCTACATCTTTATTCCTTTATTAAATTTTTTTTTGACATTCAGTAAATTTTTAATTTAGAGATAGAGTCTTTAATTTTCTGTTATCCAGGTTGAGCTTGAATCTGTGATTCTCCTTCCTCAGCTTCCCAGGGTGCTGGGGTTACTGTCTTACACTACCATCCCTGGCTCAAATTATGTTTTATGGAGCTCCATATTTTTGGTATAAGACTAGAGGACCCTGCAGGTGGTATGAACCAGGGTAGCGAGGACTTGGCTCTGGCTTCCCCACTTCTTCCGATGTCCTCTCATCCTCACCTCTGGCTTCCTGGTCCCAAATGGCCCTGGAAAGTTATTTGAAATCAGCCTCTACTTGCAGCACCATCCAGAGGCAGAGCCGCCATTATGAAGGATTCCACTTTTCTTCTAATAGCCAACGTTTTGGACCAAGATGCAATGGGGCTATTAGACCTTTCCTAAATCCTTTGTAAAATGTTTAGGAGCTTTGCCTTAAAACTCTGCCTATACTGAACACAGGTTGAAGAAAATGAGCTTTGTTTTCAGTCCCAAATAAGAAAGATTTCCTTTACTCCTTTAAAAAGTGGTTTAAATCTTAGTTCTTCCTTGACAGGGAGAGGATCTGGAAACAGAGATAAGAGGGTGGCCAGGACTTGGTGTGCATGACCTCTAGTCACAGATTTTGTCTTTGCAGGCCTCATCAGAGCTAACTCACTTGTGTCTGTGAGTCGTGGCATAAGGTGATCTGTGACCCCACCATGTTTTCCTATATGCCCATTAGGGCTTTTTGTGAAGTTTTGGGGCTTTTCTAAAGGTATTTTGTATTTGATGTGGTGTTTAATTTCTTCCAGCAGGAGTCATGGACTGAAAAATACATATTTTAGTTAAAATGTTTTGTAATTGGCCTTTCTACCAGTGATTTTATGATATTTAAAGAATTCGTAAGTAGATGGAAAGAAAAAACAGGGTTTTAGAGCTGGCGAGTTAGATCAGCAGTCTAAAGCACCTGCTTAGGCAGCTTAGGTAAGTGTGTAGGGACCACAGTTCGACCCCTGGCACCACATGCTGCGCCAGGCTCATCCTCAGGGCAGGCGGAGCCAACCAAAAAGAAAAAGAAAAAAGAAAAAAATAGGGTTTGTTCTTTTTAAGGATGCATTTGCTGCTGCTGGGTGAGGTGGCCGTATATTATCTATCTGTCTATCTATCTATCTATTAGCAGGGTCTCAGTAAGTTTCTCAGGCTGGGCTTAAACTTGAGACCCTCCTGTTTCAGCCTCCCAGGGTGCTGAGATTACAGGTGTGCACCACCACACCTGGATTCTTTTTCTTGTCTTTTTTTCTTCGCTTGCCCCAGGGGCTTAATTGTGCCCATAGTGCACTGTGACATGTGCACTGTGACATGGGGTGAGGTTCTGATACTGGTTGTACCCTGGATCTTGAGGTACATCAGCTTTTCAGGGAAATTGGCCCCCTATTAAAGTCCAGGAAGCTTGCCTTGTGCCAGCCTGAGGACCCAGCCTTGAGGGCTGTTTGCTGTATGAGGTCCTGTGTTGGCATCTTGGTGCCAGTGTCCCCGGAGTGAGTGTGATTCTCATTCTGCTGTGGAAAGAGTGATGGACTCGACGTATGCCATACTGAATAGTTGGTGCCGAATCATCCCCGGAAGCTCATACATTTGTCCCTGAATCCATAGCTCTTCTTCTGTAAGACTAGTGGACATTCTCACTCCGGTGCAAGTGAATGGGAACTAGCAATTTTTAAAACAGATTTTTGTGCTAAGTAATTTGCAGAACTGAAATTGTTTCATCTTCGCAGCAACCCTGGAGAGAAAGGCATTTGGGCAATCTGTGTCACAGCCAGCAGAGGGTTGTAGAGGGGGCCGTACCCGTGATGGTGAGGCCTCTTGCCCATGTTGGGGCAGTGGCATCCCAGATGGCCTCAGAGGATGATGGGGCTCCTGGCCTCTTTGTTGGTTTATGAAATCCTCACCCTATTAGGGTTATGCAGCTTGTTCCTGTGACAGCCGGAGAGGTGCCGCGCCTTGTCTAAAGTGGCTTTGTTGATCACCAGAGAAGAAAATGAAAAGACCCCCTCTCCTTCCTTTGCCATGAATTTGCCATGTGTGTGCCCCACTAGCGGACAGGTTCAGTTGACCCTTGATGTCGGGGAGATTGGTCCGTGCAGTCTCCTAGGAAGCAAAAGCCTCAAAGCTCAAGTGCCTTTTGGGAAATGACAGAGCATTTACACAGGGCTTGCATACACCCTGCTGGATGCCTTAAACCACCCTGGGTGACACTGTGTACCTGCTTGTTGCTCTGCATTGTTTAGGGAACGGTAACAAGGCAAAAAAGTCTGTAAGTGGTAAGTACACACAATTTTCCCGCCTAGCAGTCCGGGCCTGCAGTTGACTGAATCTGCAGATGCAGAGCCTGCTGACGGCTGGGCTGCCTGCGCTGGGCCTCCCCTCCCTATGGGCTTCCTCCCTCTGCCTGGGGGTGTGGGGGGCACCTGCCCAAGGCTGAAGTGGAGCAATTGCCAGCGGCAAGGGGCCGGGTGGGCGGAAGCTCTGTGCAGGCTTCAGGTCCTGGCAGAAGGCAAAGTCAGTAGTTTCTCCAGAAAGCACTCGCTGGAGATTGCTAAACAAGAAAATAATTCTTTATATCACAATGAATTCATACTTAATTTCCCTCTTTTTTCTTGCTCAGTGGAAGTACTCGATGCTATGAATCTTTCTTTTATTATTCCTTTGCATAAGTCCGTGGGATTTCACTTATAATGTGTTCTAAATCATTAATTTCTCAGTAACGTTTATTGAACACCCGTGATATCCTAGATTAAAGGGAAAATGCCCACACCTAGTGCTTGGGACTGGGCTGCTAAACAACAGGATGGCTGCCTGCTCCATCCGTGTCACACTGGATTGTTGCCACCCCCACGATTGGTTAAGGCTGTAGCTGTTTGGACTTGGCTTTGCTTCTCTTTGATTTAGAATGCTTTAGAAGTCTATAGGGACAGATGGATGTGGATAGAAAAATCACAGTGGTGCAAAGGATTTTTGGGAGGCAGCAATGCAGATGTCTTTTGCCCATTGGAAAGCATAACCCCAAGGTACAAGTTTCAGGACACCTAGAAGGCCCTAACCTGTTTTGTGTCTGCTTCAGCCATGTCACCTGTGATTTTTTTCTTTCAGAGACTCTATATAAATATATCATCACACTTATAATTCTTTTTTTGAGGGGGGGGCAGGAAGATGGCTCAGTAGAACAAGCACTTGCCTAGCAAGCACAAAGGCCTGAGTTCAGTCCCCAGTTCTGAAAAAAAAAAAGTTTGTATGTATTTTTTAAAATCCTATTTATTTATTTACGTGGTACAGGGTCTCTCCCACACAGCTCAGCCTCATAACGATCCTCCCGTCTCGGCCTCCCCAGGGTTGGGATTGCAGGGGTGCACTGCCACGCTTGGTTTTGGTGGCCAGCATGATGTGCCCAGGGTTCCAGGGCTTTCATGGCATGTGACATCCAGGATCAAACTTGGGTCTTTGCGCTAGAGCCATCACCCCAGCCCACACCTGTCATTCTCTAACTCATTTTCCCATCTCGTTGGTTACGCCAATGAGTAAAATATCTTTAGTGTGTATTTATTTTATCTTTGAGTGAGGATCAAATGGTTTTTTTTATAGGTGCTTTAAACAATTTATTTAACTGAAATGGACTTACATTTGTTTCTGAAGTGACTTTCATTTATTTTGAAACATCTTTCCCCCATAATGATTTATAAGATCGTCAAGCCAATATAAATATTTTATTTATTTATTTATTTATTTATTTATTTTCCAATATAAATATTTCATAATATTTGAATATTTGGGTATCCACCTGCACAATACCTCAGCAGTATCTTTCAGCAAGAAAAACACTGAAGAGTAAAGACTAAACACAATTACTAGGAATAGTGAAAATCTGCTGCAAGTATTTCTGAGGTAAGAAGGTAGCAGATACCTGTTCAGCTAAGAAAACCACCCTTACAGCACAAGATGATTTTATTTTTACATAGGACCTGGAACACTTAAGCTGCCAATTAGGTACTGAATGGCAGAGCAACATCCCCAGGATATGCCATGAATTCATAGGGAGCAGGTTCCAGCAACTCAGGTTCCTTTCCTTTGGTCCTCACAGTGTGCTTCTCTGGGAGGGGCAGGCTGGCATTTCAGGTGAACCCAGGTACTTTCCTCTTTGGCTTCCTTCTTTTTCTGATCACTTTCTTTGACAGGTTTCAGAAAGCTATCACGACATCTTGAGTGTTTAATATGCTCAATATGCACATCAATCCTCTTGGCAAGTATCTTGCCCTTAACTTGCTTGTTTACAACAATGCCAATAGCATGCTGGGTAATGCTGTAGACTCTTCCCGTTTTGCCCTGGTAACATTTGTGAGGCCTTTCTTTTTGCGCAGTACGCATTCCCTTGATGTCTACAATATCACCCTTTTTGTAGATTCACACATATGTGGCCAAAGGAATGACCGCGTGTTTTCTAAACAGCCTGGAAAACATATACCAGGTTCCTCTCCTCTTGCCCTGTGTTAGTCATTTTGGCAAATTACTGGAAGCTGCGAGTTCCAGCTGAAAGAGGAAGATCATGTTTTAACTGTTGAACATCACCCCAGGCACAGATTAGAGGCTGTCACGTGCCTTCTGCATTTCTCCTTCTACTACATCCTCTGAGATATGCTCATCTTGGTCCCCACTACAGTCAGGGAGAGAGGAGGCTCAGAAGGACCAACGTGATGTCGGGATGGCTGGGTCGCACTGTGGAGGAGCTGCGGGAGCCTGGGGCCTCTGCCTCAAGGTCCTTTGTTGATGTCACTTGTGACCATGAAAACTCCCAAGATCCTCACCGAGGGGGACAACAGCGAAGTGCAGCTGAGGTGAGCTCAGTACAGAGCACAAAAGAATGAAGATTAATAAAGGGAAGATTTCATGAAGGAGGAAAGATTGAGACATCCCACAAAAGAATTATGGCACAACTGCACTTTTTTTCTCCCCATATATAAAAAATAGTGTGCAAGAGTCTGTGGTTGTTTTTATTCACTGCAACAATGCACAGTTTTACTTGGAAAGTCCCTGTCACCTGCCTGAGACCTGAACATTTGCTTATTGGCTATATATAGAAGCAGTTTGAAATAAAAGTAATAGAGGAGCTTGCTTTACATGAACAAAACAAAATAAACAGGATGTGGGGAGAGAAAGGCCGAAATTGCTTCTAAACTCCTACTAGACTTAGTTTTCATCTTCCAATATGTACACAAAATGAAACTGTGTACAGTGTCTAAGTTTAGCTTTTTAACATTTTGGCATTGTTTGGTTTTCCTCAAGGATATCATAAAGTCCCAAAGACAAAGTCAGTCATAATTTACTTAAAAGGGTCACGTATGGGATGTGTGCTAGAAAGCTAAGCAAACAGGGAGCTGCTTGGACTCTAACACCCTTGGGAATGATGAGGGCGATGTGAATGGCCCCGTGGTGGAGAGATGGGGAAGGCGAATGAGTCTTGCCACACAGCTCTGCCTCTTTCTTTCTGATGCTAAAACACCACTCGCAGCTATGCCCACAGTAGTTACTACAGTAATACCGGGAACTCACATGTCATGAAAATAACTAGGGCTGAAGCCAAGCATGACATGATAGCCACCCGTAGCAACAAGCTTTGCACTTGGAACGTTGTACGACTCAGGGTGAGCATAAATTCAGTAGGGTCCCATTTTTAAGAGATCGGGAAGTGGGTTTTATGTCTGGAAATACTACATTATTACAATTGCTCATCTCATCCTGGTCAAGGACATCTCCCCCATCTTGCACTCATCCAGGGATCCTCTGGGCCTGGTTTGCTTTCCTCCTTTCTACCTCTTGAACCCCAGAATGAGCACATAGACTCTGGGTGTCCATGGACTCTGGTCTCTTTCTTATGTGTCACTTCTGCCCTGGGTAAGCCCTCATCAGCCTCTGCTCTGTAAGATGCTACAGTTCTCTCCTCGCTTGCGGTTGTCTCCGTAGATCTCAGTTTTCTTCTATTCCCCGCCATTCCCCTTGCTCATGCAGACATGGCCTGTATGGTTACTTGGTTACACGGTTCCTTGGCTTCTGACCCTCTATGGTTTCCATGGGTACAGGGCGTTGTACAGACTCTTGTCAAGTACCAAGGACTTTGGGGTCCAGCCTGTCTACTCCATCTCCGGCTTCTCTTCTCCCCATCCTCCTCAGCTCCCGGTCTGACCGAGCGTCTTTCCTATGCCTTCTGTGCAGTCCTGGACAGCCCGCTTGGGTTGACTGATTTCTTGTGCTGAACTTTTTCTGTCTCAGCATGGATCAGATCAGACATCTCCTTGCTGCTGTCTCGTAAGCATTTAGGTCCAGTATTTCTGCAAAGCACACATACTCCTTTGGGCCAGTACATTGCCCTACATATTATTTTCCAGTATATATTGGGCTAGAACCAGTCCAATATAGTCTGAGGTCCCTGGGCCTACAGAGAACAGGTGCTCTATCAATGCCAGAGCATGAATAAGTGTGCAAGCAGAGAGACCTTTCTCACATGGAAAATGAACACAGTTCTCTTTTGTCCAAAACAATCTTCTTTTTGCCTTCCCACATTCCATCCTATATCTGCAAATCATCTGCTGTGACCATCCTTGGGCCAGGCAGGGTGATCTCTGTGAATCTATGATATATATATATATATTTTTTTTCTTTCCCCCCCGCATTTTTAGGGAAGGATCTATATGGAGTTCAGGGTCTCACTACTAGTTCAGACTCTAGTGATTCTCCCATTTACAGCCTCCCACCTGCTGGGCTTACAGGTGCATACCACCATGCCCAGTCCCAGTTGCCATCTCAGTGTGCCCTGGGGGTGGGGTTGGCACAGCAGGCCTGGCGATTGAACCCCCAGCCCCTGCACCTGCTTGCAGGCTCTTTAACCCACTGAGCTATTTGGCTAGCCCTTGAGAGCTAAGTATAAAATACGAGCCAGGTAGCCAGAGTGCAGAATCATCAGTGAGACAAATCAGAGCTTACTTCTGATGTGTGAGGAAAACTTTGCAGTCCCACTTTTCTGTGATTCCTGCCCAACACACGCAATCCAAATTCAATTGGAGGGAGCGGCTTACAGACCTCCAATGAGAGGCATTAGGCGTTGGCCAGCTTGTTATCTTCCCAGGTGTCTGAGTCACAAAAATCCAGGGAAGTATTTGAGAATGCAGGAGACTAGAGAGACAGAACAGCTGTCTTAGTTACTGTTTTCTCATCGCTGAGATAAAATGCCTGATGCCCAGAAGTAAGGAAGGAAAGGTTTATTTAGTTCCCAGTTTGTGGAGGCTCCAAGGCAGAGTGGTACAAGAGAGAGGGCAGCCGCTCGCGGCAGAAGACAGCAAAAGCAGCAAGAGCAAAAGGAGGAGTGGCCGAGAGGGAGCCTCTTTCTCCCTCCCTTGTATTGTTGTATGCAGGCTGCCCACCCCAGGGTGGGTGTAACACCCACATCCATACTCCCAGCATTAGACCATGAATCAATCACAAATTCTCAAGGCCCACCCCACGATTGCATGAGGCTTTGGATGGGACAACTGGACACAAACCATAACAACTACAAGGGCCATGAAAATCTGAGCTGGATCCTTTTGTTATAAAATGTATTTTGAGACATTTGGTACAGTTTAAAGGTGGTCCGAGGAGCATATGGCACCTGCAATTAAATGTTCATTTCCTCCTTTTGATGACAGTTGTTTTGGGATGATGGAGGAAATACAAAGTACTAGTGGGGAGAGAGGTGTGGAGCATCAGGGTTAAAGGTTCCTCTCTTGTACCCCAGGAAGAAAGAAGGAACTTTATAATATAGTCGCTCACTTTTTATTTTGGTAAACTTTATAATGCTTTAAAATAAACCATTTTTACAAGAAAAACAGTGTCAAACAATTTGGACCCTTCCCCTGTGGACAAGTCTCTCAAGTGAGATTTTTCCATTTGTGCGCCTGGAATGTCAGACATGGAGTTTTGGTAGGAACTGAGGGTTATGGGGTGGTGAAGCAGGGCACACAGCCATCAGCAAGCTTGTAGTTTGCCCCAGCAGCCCTCACCAGGTGGCTCTGAAGATAAAACCTTCATGGTCTCCTCCATGGTCACTTTCCAGAGGCTGCTGCCATGAGCAGGTGTTTTGGGACCAGGCAGCCAGAGGCCAGATGGGTGGCTTACTAGAGGATTGTAGTCAACACCACTGGCACAGCCTGAAAGGCAGATTCTTTCCCTATAGGCAAACTCTGGGGAGGCCGCGTTGTAGTCTTGGTTGGACGAGCTGGCCAGTGTGCTGAGGAAGTCGGAGGCATGCAGCCAGAGCTGCTGGGTTCCGCACTCTCTTATGCTTGGCATGGGGAAGTCAAGGGCTGGAACGGGTGGCAGTGGGACTCGTGCTTCCTGTGACGGAGCTGGAGTTCATGCCTGGCCACCTCTCTGCTCTGACCACACATTCTTTCTTTGCTTAGGGCAGTAGTCTCAGCCAGGAGTTCTGTTGCCTGTAGGAACCGCAGGCTCTAGGATTTCTTTGCAGCTCTGTGATTTTATATCCAGTGGCTATTTCTGGGTTGTTTTTATATGCTCATACTCAAAGGCAAATTCTACTTTATTGAGGCTCCTTAGGGACCCTCCTTGTTGCTTTCTGCCACCGTAGGAGCCTCTCACCCTGGGAGAACTTGGTTTACAGGGAAGTTTGGCTCTGGAGTAGCAACTTCCCTCTTTCTGTTTATTTTTTAGAAGTCTGGAGCCAGGTAAAAGGACAGCAGGAAAGTACGACTATTTTAAACTGCTTTTATAAAGCTGACCTTTTGGAATATTTTATTTTCCCTAGAGTTCTTCAATGTCCTTAGGCTGCAGGCTTTCTTTTAGAGATTTCAGCCCAAGCAGGTTCATTTCTCATTTGAGAACACTGTGCCTCCCTGACACGAGCGAGTGTTTCAGTGCCTCAGTGTAGAGTCCAGGTAGGCTTCTTTGGGTGAGATTAAGAGGGTGCACATTTTTCTTTCTTTCTTTCTTTCTTTCTTTCTTTCTTTCTTTCTTTCTTTCTTTCATTCTTTCTTCTTTCTTTCTCTCTTTGTCTCTCTCTTTCTTTCTTTCTTTTGTATTTTGGGGAAGGATCTACAGGGTCTCACTACTAGATCGGACTCATAGTAATCTGCCTGTTTACAACCTCCTAAGAGCTAGGATTATAGGCGTGCACCACCATGCCCAGTCTCATTTGCCATCTCAGCATGCCCCATGGGTGGGGCCAGCATGGCAGGCTTGGGGATCGAACCCTCTCAGCCTCTGCACCTGCTTGTAGGTGCTTTAATCCGCTGAGCTATTTGGTCAAGGTTAGTCCTTGAGGTGAGACTCCCTCCTGCACCTCATCCCCCTTCTGGGTTCTTGTTTTGGGATTCTTGCACTGGGGGCCGTATTGCCTCCCTTATGCCCCCAGGGTACTTAACCCTATAACCTACGGTCCCAAATGGCTCCTTTCATTAAAACCATTTGTTGCCTGGTGGATCATCCATAGGGTCTTGAGGGCTTCAGCTTGCTTCTGAAAAGGCACCAGGAATCAAACCTGGCCTGAAATCAGCCTGCAGCTGAGGCCTCTGTATTGTTCAGTCCTTACAGATGAGCCAAGAGGAACCCAGTCCTTCTCTAAGTGACAAAGGCCACAGGCACTGCATGATATAAACCTGTTTGGTTTTTTTTTTGTTTGTTTGCTTGTCTTTTCCATAATTTTATTGATAAACAAATAGCAATGAGATAGTTTCAAATCAAATTGGTAGGAC
>NDGN011453055.1:0-18420 GCA_002564285.1 Tympanoctomys barrerae
CTGAGCCTGACTGCTTTGTTGAAGCAGCCACTTAAAGAAGTGAGCTAAGGGGCAGGCCCCCCAAATAATAGAAAATTGGAAGTCAAATTAAGGAGTCAGTAGGGTCACACTCTCTCTGAGGGCTATTTCGGCATCTGACCCTCCAGGTGTGCCTGCCTTGCAGATGCATCCCTCCGAGTGTGGGCCTTCACATGGCTTTCTGCTCGGAAGGACCCCCTTGCTATTGGATTGGGTCCTAATAATTTATGACTTCATTTTAACTTGTTACTTTTGTAAAAACCCCATTTCTAAATAAGGTCACATTCTGAAATAAGGCTGGAAGCTCTGAACATGCCTTTTCTGGTGCACATAACTGAACTTTTGACATCCACAAACCACGCAGTGGCACCTGTGCTCAAGGGAGACACTCCCACTGCCAGCGTCTGGAGTCCTCCAGCAGTGATGCTCACAGCCTGCCTGATGCAACAGAGCTGGTTCCCAAGGCACCCGGCGAGTAAGCCCTTACAACCCCCAAGTGCAGCCCCAAGGGGGCAGGACTCTAGCTGCAAGCGGAGCGCAGCCCGGCGGGCGGGACCTGGATTCTAACCTGGGGGCCCTAGGCAGGCGCCTCCACTGAATTTCCGGCGAGGGACCGTGACACATCCTGAGCAGGTAAACTGAGGTACACATTTTAGAAACAGAAGTAGGAATGCGCCGTCCCGCTCATTCGGCCAGAAAAGCCCCCAAAGCAGGTACGCCCGACTGACCAGATGGGAAGACGGGTGCAGACTGCCGAGCCTAGGCTGCCTGAATCCAGCGAGGACGCCGCGCTGAGGCTCAGGCCGGGCCCGCACACTGGGCATGCTCCGACCGACCGCCCGCAGCCGCCTGGCGGGGCTGGGTTTTGCTTCCGGCTGTCTGTAGGTCGCCTCGCGCCCAAGCCCTGCCCCGCGCGTCTCGGCCCCGCCCCCGCGCCGCCGCTGCCGTCCGCTCTCCGCCTCGCCCCGCCCCCCCGAGGCTCGTCCCGCCCCTCGAGGCTCGCCCCGCCCAGCTTTCTGCCCGCCCGGCGGCTCCGCCCTCTCTCAGGCCCCGCCCCCGGCCGTGGCGCGCCCGGCGTTCCGCGCTCCCGAGTACGTGCGTCCTGGCGCTCTCGGTCCGTGTGGTCCGCACCGTGTACGAATTGGTGAGTGTCAGGGTTTTCCCTTTCCCAGCACACAGCTGGGCTCTCTCTGGGGAGAGCAGGCTTCCAGAGCCCAAAGGACAGTCATCACCCACAGTGGCCCTGGGGCGTCCACTCCTCACTCCGTACCCACCCCCTTAGGCCCCAAGAGCGCCCCAGGTGTGCCCAGTCTTATCCCTTGCCTGGGGTTCCTGGGCTGAGCTGCGCTGCGGTGACCGTGGCCTGCAGTAGGTGGTGTCAGTCTCCAGATGGCCAACGCTTAGAAGGCTGTCCAGGGTCCCTACCTGGATCCCTGCGCGCCCTGCTGCCTTTCACTGCCGACTGGTGCATGGGGTTGCTCTGCCTTGAGGAAGTTTCCAGAAGTCCCTGCTGGGGCCCATCTCACAGCAGAACCTTTAACATGCCCCTGCCGCAGAATCTGGTATTTCTTTCTTGCTTTAGGCAGCACATAGATGAGGGCCGTGTTCCAGAGTCCTCCAGTTATCACGGCTCATGTTTGTATACATTATGCCCTAATTGTGTCCATAAACACTTAGAGTAAACAAGTGGAGTTGGAGAGCCATTTACACTCAGCACTATAATTCCCAAGTTGGTGATAATACAGTAGAGTGATTCTAAACTATGTATTCCTCACTCATTGGGTTTATCATTTCCTGAAATCTCAGTGGTTTTTGCTCCTGGAGCTGGCTTTCTGTCGTGGAAAACAAGATTTGTTAAAAAAAAACAAAACAGGAAAAGGAAAACAGGGTGTGTATATGTGTGTACACTGTAGTTGGACGATTCCTACAGGGAAGTAGGTTTGTCCAGAGAGGGGTCGGCCAGAGTGGTTGGAGCACAGTGCCAACATGGTAAACATAAAGTGGTGAAGTTAGACTGGTTATTATTTATTTATATACATATACTTTACTTTACCTCTATTATGGTAGAACTGGTGATGGAATGCAGGACTTTATTCATGCAAAGCAAAGACTCTACCACTGAGATACATCTCCAGTGCCTGTGTCTTAAGTATAAACCCAAATACAGACTTATATAGCATGTCTGCTAGAGAAACCCTCCCACCTCTCCTGTCCATAACAGATGATCTCAAGAGATGGTTTTGTTATGTTCGTGGGTCTCTCAATGGCTAAAACACTCATGGAGATAAAAAGGCTAAGCATGTTGTGGTGGGTAAAAATTTTGAAGAAAACTGTGTCAAGAGCCTGGCTAGTAGTATCATATTCATTCAGATGCATTATCAGAATATCTGCCAGAACCAAAAAGCTGCAAGTTGGCAAGGAGAAGAGGCTTGTGATGGTAGGGGCCTTGTTTCTTCCTGAGAATTTGGTAGTAGAGGTGTGTTTTAGGGTCTAAAGGACTGGAGGAACCAAGCTTCAAGTACACCGCTTTACTAGGGTGCTTTTCTATGGAAAGATTTTTTCACTGGAAAAAAATGTGTATTATGATATTGGATTTAATTTATATTCTTAGAGCTCTAAGTACACCCTGGTTACCATCTGAATCGTGCTCAGTGCTGAGATTTCTAAGGCATCTTTCCTCCCAGAGCAGGATGAGGCACTCAGGGTCCTCCTCTGAGGTCAGGCCACACACTGGGGCCTTGTCTGTCACTCATCTCTCTCCCTTCACATCACATTGCCTTCTGAGGTGTCCCTCCTGTGCGGAGGGGAAACAAGGAGACGTAGGGAACTCTTACGCCCTACAGTTTCCTAGGAGTTGGTTCCTTTTTTTCTCAGGAGTCTAAACATTGGATTCTCTTCAGCTTTTGTTAATAAATTACTGAATTGTTATTTTAATTTTGCAGTGGACAAACACTTAGGAGCCAGTGATTCAAACCATTAAGACTAACTCTCTTCCTTCAGTATAGAGCCTGCTGTTGGCAGAAAATGGAAGCAAAGCAGTATTTTCTGAATTCTCTTTTCCTTTGATCATCTGTGAATGTAATACATACCTTTCAACTGATAATATCCCATTAAGGTCATCATGAGTTGAAGATCCTATAAGTTAGAAATTCATTGAATACACCTCGCCTCCTAAATATCCACACTCAGCATCATGCCACACTTCAGAGTGTGGGCTATTTCTGACTGGAGCTGTTGCACTGTCTACCAGGAGTACAGGATCATATCGCAGATCACTAGCCTGGGAAGAAATGCAAATCCCAGATTCAAAGTATGGTTTCTGCTGAATGCATAGTGCTTTTGCATCATGGTGAAGTTGAAAAACAGCAAGTCAAACTGTGTAAGTTGGGCACTGTTTGTGTTTTTAGTTTTCACACATCTCTCTGACCTGCCCAACTTCCTATTCCAGCTTGAAGGTCCCTTTGTAGATCTCCTTTCCCTGAGGCCTCTGGCTTCTGTTTGGGTCTCAGGTAACTCCTATAAATACACTGAGCTTTTCAGGCTTTGAAAAGGCCTAGCCCAGTTACAGTTGCAGCTTTCCTTAACCTTCTGTCTTTTGGCTAGGTAGTATGTAGTACAGTTACTTTTTGAAAACAAACAATCTTGCATCTTATTGCAGACTATCATTTAAATAAAACCTGAAAGTTTTTAAATGAGAGACATTTAAACGGTGGTTTCACTAGGTGACTGTGGGCTTCCTTGTGAGCTTGTTTACAAACACAGAAACAAACCAGCCCAATAACTCGTTATAGGTTTGAAGTGAAGGTGAAAAAGTTCATCTAGGGATGGGGAGGAGGTTAGAGCTTTGTGGGAGGCGGGTTCTCCTTTGCTGGGCACCATGGATTTTTCCCATTTTATTTGTCCCTGTCCTGAACATAGGTGGATAAAACTTCGAGACATAATGCCATGGGGTATATTTTTGGATTTTGATTTAGTGCTGCCTATCTAATCTATAAAAGAAGTTTAGTTTTTCACTTGACTTAAAAATTAACATAAAGAACCTTACAGAGAAACCATATAGAGAATATATTGGAATGTATTAATGACATTTTTTTCATGTAACTATTAAAATGAAGAGGATTTAATCATTTGGTAATCTTTGAAGGAATTGTTGGCTTTGGCAGAGGTGGTTCCTGTCTTGCCAGAATGTTGTGGTTGAACTGTGCACTGAAGTTTGCCCCTGTTAAATTATGAATGGGCTGCTCTAGGGCCACTGACACAGCAGTGACACCTTTGGCCACATGTTCGTCACTTGTTTTCTATTCCATGCATTGTTATCAGGAGGGTAGGGATCCCCAAGGAGCCTTGTGTGCCCTGCACCCCTGTCTGGAATAAACTTACTTGGCCTGTGATGTAGCTCTTGTAAAACCAGTTAGAAATGCTACCCAAACATTATTTATAGCTGTTAAATTTGTCATTGTATGTGTATATCTGTAGCCATGCAAGGGATTGTGAGAGAGCCATAAATGCCCAGTATATCTACTCTCAACTTCTCAAATTTTCTTGTTAGAGTAATTTCCTTCCCGTAACACTTGTGAAATCAGCACAGTATCCAGCCCTAGCTCTGTGGCCCATTCCCAGAAGTCCTGGGGTGACACTGAATGTAGAATCTACCAATGGTATGGCTCGTAAAAGCAGGCACTTGTTAAATCTATTTGTTTTTATTATAGACATCGATCTGCCAGTCACAATAATGCATTTATGGACATTTTTCTGCAAGCACAGCGCTGGTGGCAGTTTTTACTGACAAATTGAGTCATATGGATAGTAGTTTAGAAAATTCTTACCTTATTGACAGATTAGGCAATTCCAACACTGGATTATTTCAGAGATACCTAGATGGTTAAAGAGGGAATGAATCTCAGGGCCATATAGAATATGAATTTTTAAGTGTGGGAATTTTAATAAATAACTGGTAGTTATTCCTCATTTGTTTTTCAACTTTTAGCCATGTGTTACTGTCACTCAAAAGTTCTACAAGTGGGGGCCCAAATGTCACCTTCAGGTTTGGCTGTTGCTTCTTTGTAAGAGCCACTCTGAACTAAGCCTCCACAATGCTCATGAGCCAGCCCCTTGGATGTGCTGCTCTGCTTGAGGTTTTCACTGGGAAGACTAGGGCAGTGTTTTTACAAAGATAGTCTGAACCCTAATGGCATCAGAAATATGGAGCGTTTACAATGATACATTGTAGGGTCTCATTATGGGCCCCATATAGCATCAGAACTTGGGAATCTGTGGCTTTGCAGGATCCTCAGGAGAGTTTGGAATGTCCTAATACTTGAGCACCTCCAGGAGTCCTTAGGGTTACTTGGAAAGGAGAGCTTGCCAGCCCAGACAAATTCCGAGTTCTCTTTCCAGCTGGATCCACTTGTAGCCAGCATTGTTCTAAGTTGCCTGTGCATATGGATCTGTGTATGGTTTTGTAACTCCTTAGAGACATGTGAATCTCTTCAAAATATAAACCCAACATGTTATCATAGCATTATAGTTTTCGGTTTTGTGGTTATGACAAAGGATGCAGATGTTACCAAAACTTTGGCATCAGTTTTACAAACAAATGTGAAGCATGGATAGCCATCGTGTGTCTCCCTTCTCTTTGTCCTTTTGGCTGGCCCATGTTCCTTTTTTACCTTTCTGGGTAGATGTATTTTCATGTCTCAGGTGAGCATTAACTTTCGGATGCACAACTGAATATATTTTTGTGGAACTAAGTGGGATTTTTTTTCATAGCACATGCTGGAATTGTGGATGAGAAGAAAAATGGATGTGGCTCTGATGGTGACAGTTACTAGCTCGGTGACTGGAGGCAACTTTTAACCACCCCATGCCTCATGTGCTTCATCACCTATTGGATGGGGATGATCAGCTTATTCTTATCTACCTGAGCAAGTAGAAGTATGTGAAATAGTAAGTGAATATTTTTAAAATCAAAAGCACTGCATGGAGAAAATATCTCACAGAAAGATAAAACTGGAAGAGGGTGAAGAATCATTCAAAATCCTTATTTTCCTCCAGTCTAATCAGCATACTCATTTCTCTCTAGTCCAGTAAACATCTTTTTCCCCTCCTGGTTCCATGACAATCTTTGTTTCCCTTTAGTCCAGACAGAATGTTTCTTCCATTCTTCTTCAATCAGCATCCTTGTTTTCTTCCAGTCCAGCTGGAATCCTTGCTTTGCAGACTCCCATATGCCAAGCTCTCATAGAGCTGGTAGGACAGTGGTTACCAGTGCATCCCTGGTGGCAAGGTAAGGTTACTTAAATTCACAAGGGTTTCTTCAAGGTAGGTCTAGGTGACCCCCCAAAAGCCTCATGTGGTCATAGGATTTATTTTAGAAGTATCTGAATCTAGACTGTGTGATTGATATGTAGTGTAATGGTGGGATTAAGGATGGGTGGTTGATGGGTTGGTACCCTGATTGCATTGGCACCTCCCTAATCCCAGTAGACTGGATGCAATATAAGGGACAGAAAGAGGTTTGTCTCTCGCTCATTGTTTTGCTCTTTTCCACCGCTGTGAACTGTTTCCCCACTGCCATGTGCCAATGGATTATAGAGTGAAACCTCTATGAACTGGGAGCTAAATAAACTTTTCCCCCTTTCTTTGGGTTTCAGGTATTTTGTCTTGTTCATGAGAAAAGTAATGAAGTCAGTAAGGCTGGTGACATTTATGAGCTGTGAAATTACCAGATTGAGGGGTCATACTAGGCCCATCACTGGTGAGACCTGAGTAATAATAATAGTTGGTATTTGTTATTGCTTTATCACAAAACTCTTCTAGGTGGAGTCAGAACACGAGAAAGTCAGACATGTCATTCTACCTCCAGTGCATTGAGAGCATGTGGTAGCTCTGCACTAATTCGGCGTGTTTCTAAACTTCCTTTTGACTATAAGCAGGTAGTTTGCTTTGCCATATATACCTCCATTTATAGGGAAGACAATGATTACTGCTGAAGTGTCTGGCTGCATTATTGTCCCACTCAGGTGACCAGATTCAGAATGTTCAGGTGTGTGTCATGATGGTGTGTTTGTGCTTTGCCTTCCTAGTGGCGCCTGCCATCTCAGACAGCCCCTGTCTAGGAGGCATGACACTGCTAATCTGTTAAATTGAAGGACTTCTGAGAGGACTAGACACAGAATCTAACAGTGTAATGGCAGTGCTACTAGCACAGGACCACGTTGTCTCATGTGTGACTGCTCACAGCCCAGTAGCGAGGGACAACTCTGGCCCCTTGGTTAAGCTTTGTCCAAAAGTCAATGATGTGAAGAAGTGTGTGTGTGTGTGTGTGTGTGTGTGTGTGTGTTTGAAAATTGGCCTTATTTTGGGTTATCTCTTTACCCTCACATCATGATTCATTTCACCTACCCTGGCACTCTTATGAAAGGCATAGAGTGCTCATTGCTGAACATAGACCATCTTAGTAAATCTTCAGGATTGTGTGGTGACGTTACATACTTTTCGTGTCCGTGCTGAATGTGAGGGAACTGGGTTTTGGAGAGTTTGAGTAACTTGGCCTGAAGTACAGGGAGTAGGGGAGAATTCTTCCCCACCCAAATTTATTTCATAAACACGTGTAGGCTTTATGCCATTGTGCCACACTGCCTTTGCAGTGGTGGGCTGAGAAGACTCTAGAAGCCCTTTTAGGTGTAAGGTAGGTTATAAACACATACGTATAGTCACAGTTTTCTATCGTCACCAAGACTTGGTGACTAAGTCAACAATAAGTCACCAAGCATTGTCCTTAGTGTTGTGGGAGAAAGAACGTCCAAGTCTTCTGCCAGCTCAAGACTCCCAAAAGAAGTATAGAACTATGACAGAGCTTGCCTGCCGCATTTGTTGTTTATGCTCACCCTACATCCCATTTGAGAGTTGATGATCAGTGTTACGGGTACAGGAAGGAGGGGAGCATCTGTAGTGCCACCCGTGTCCCAAGAGTTGTTCACCTGTCTTGCCACATTACTGTGGGCCAGGGATCCTCATCTGATTCCCATCAAAGCAATTGATGAGAATTCCCCAGTTCCTCAGCTGGCAGAAGACATGAGACATTCTGGGCAGAGCAGGGCAAATGCAGACTATTGGGTGCCTTCAGGGACTGGTGTGGTTGGAATCGAAGGTTGAGGTAGTAAGGGGGCAACTCCGGGAGATCACAGCTGCAGTGCTCTGGAGTCTTTCCTCTAGTCCTTTGCGAGCGGGGATACCAGCTTGTCAGAGTTTTCCATAGAAGGCTCCTTGGCCAGTATGTGTGCCTAATGAGGAAAAGATGGGTGGCAGCAGGCCTGACAGTGAGCGAAGACAGCGCTGTGGATATCACTGGGGCTGGTATTGCAGGTTTACTGACTGGTTGTTGAGTGTGGTTGAAAGGTGACATTTAGAGTCATTTTGCTCATGGAGAAAGAAGAAAATGTTTAGTGTCTATGTCTTCTTTTTATGCATACCTTTTTCAAGCAACTAAGAACATTCTGGCTCTGGAACGATAATCAGCCCTTCTGCCTTGGCTGGCGTCTGGGTTGTGAGGTGGGAGATTGCCTTGTTTTAACTGTTTGTTCAGGCAGAAATGTCAGCAGGGAGGAAGGAGGCTCATTAACAGGCACCCTGTACTCCCAGCCTGCACTCCACAGGGGGCAACCTGTGCTTTCTGCAGGTAGCAGTGAAATCTTTAAAATAAAACTGGCGAGCTTTAGGTGTACATTTACATCAGAATGCAAATTAAAAATAAAGTGTGTGCTTAGTTGCCTTAGATTACGACTATGGCATATCTTAGCCAGATGGGTGCTTGAGCATGTCCCCGTAGGGCTTACCTGGTGGTTTCTGGGGCAGCACATCTTCTCCAAGGGCCACCAGGGTTAGGATTTCTTCTGGGCCATGGGCTAAGGTTTAGTCTCTTTTCTGTTGCTGGGTGATTTATAAGGAAAGAGATTTCTTTTGGCTTGTAGTTCTGTGGACAGTTGCACAAAGATCTCAGGGAAGGAACAGCAGCTGTGGAGTCCCTGGTGATCACAGGTGGCTATGTTGGAAGGAGAGACAGAAGGACAGCTAAGCTCTAGGCGGGAGTTCAGGCCAGTAGGTACTGCAGGTCTCGAAGCCAGAGACTGGACAAGTTCCGTGGAGATGGAACTTGAAAGTTTCAGCATCCTGAGATTGTCATCTAGTTAAAAAAAAAATGCTACCAGGGAAAGGCCATGTATCTATTGGATGACAGGCAATCAAATGAGAAAGTGCCTCACATCCTTAGCGTAGTGTATGACAGGAGTTGTGTCTGATAGGATAGTGTCTGGTTGCTCTTATTGGTAAGGCTTTTAGCACTTAAGAGGAAGTTTCTAGAATAAGGAACAACAACAAAAAAATGATATATATCTAAAAGTTGCTGAAGTTAGCCAGCTATCCCAAAAAGACCCATGTGTACTATTCTTTATTGTGCAGAAAAAATTGTTTCTGTCACTGCTTTGTTACCATCAGATTAAGCTGTCGAGTCAGATGGATACAGAGCGTTGTGTTGGTGTGTTTTCTGATTAACATGTGCTCTGTGCCTCCTCCATTCCATCAGTTCCTGGGCCACGTGGGACTCTAAGGTCAGATACTTGTGGCTCAAAGTAGGGAAGCCAGGTGAGGTTGCTCCCAGGATTCTATTTCTGACATTTGTTGCCAGAGTTGTTACTTTGAATGAATGTACAGGCTCAAAAGTTAGGTTAATGTTCCTAAGTTCAAGATTATCTGCTCTGTTGGCTGTAGTCTTCTGCCTGTCGAAAGGACAGGCTTTGGGACACACTGCGTTCCTTCTGTGATGGGGACCAGCACTTTGTGTAGATGGGACACTTTCATTACTAAGCAGGAAAAGTCCTGGCAAACGAGGGAAGCTGATTACTCTGATGCTGTCAGATCAGGTTATTCCTGGCTGCTATAGCTGATGCTGTGCCTCTGGCTTGAGTCCCCATGGCCAGCTGGAGTCAGGATCACTCCTTTTCTTTTTCTCACAAAAGCATGAACTTTAAAGCCTTACTGTTGGCTTGTTTGAAAGGATATTTATTTTTGCCATGAGAATAATTAGAACATTTCAAAGAACCTCTGTGACTCTCTTATACTGATAACTATTGCTGTCTTTGTGGTGCTCTCTGGATTTTCACTCCAGAAAACCCCCAATAATCACAGTCCTTGTTTGTTCAGGAGTTTTCCTGTCTCCTGTATAGAGGTGTCTTGCCATGACTCCCTTCTTTCAGTCTAGCTTTTCTTACTAGCCAATAAAGGTTGTGACAGTGAAAGCGGGGTAGATTCTTGGGAAGGTTTGAGCTCTACTTTGGTGTTGGCCAGAGGGAAGTATCCTGTGTGTGTGATGTGCTTTGGTGGAAGATTGGCGTCGAGCAACTCCCTGTTGCTTGTGCTAAAGCCGCTCCCTAGCCAGTTTTAATGGTTGGGTATATATTATACCCTGACATTGATTTGGCATGATTTTGGTACCTGGGACACAGTCTCAAGCTCCTGGTAAGACCTGGTAAGGAGGGTCGAGTCTGGGAATGGATGGGTATTGGTGCCTTCAGGCAGCCCCCAGTGGCTCAGATTGAGGCCTTCTCTGGCAGTTTAATTCCGTTTGCTGCTTGTTGGTCTGGTGTCAGTGGTGAGGATATTCCTGTTTCATGTCCTTTCTCTGCGAAAGAGGACAGCTAGCTGCAGCCTTGGCTATTCTTGCATCCATCTTCTCACAAATCTCTCTGGTGTGTCTCCGAAGCTTCTGGAAATGTATAACCTCCTGCTAAAGTGAAGGGTGGAGGAGGAGACAGCTTCATAGGAAGCTGCTTTGGGAGGAAGAGCCACATGATTAAATCTTGGCGCACAGACTCAGAGAGACTAGAGTTGGCCTCCTTCCTGTCACTCCCACCTCTGGTAGACTCCCAAGGCTGGTAGACATGTTTGGGCTAACCTCGCTCTCGCTTGGGTCCAAGATGCCATGAGTTGGTACAGCTCCGCATTCAGGCTTGATGGGCTCTTTGTCCAGAGCCTGCAAAAATCAGCCTTTGTACCAAGGTTGAGTGGGCGGGAAGGCCAAGATTCCCTCCTCCTAGAGCTCCCCTCTGTCTTAGTCTTCGAGATCGCTAACCATAGTGTAAGCAAAGACTCGCTGTGTTTTCTGGGCCCTCCAGCCTCCCTAAGACTCAGCTCTCCTAGAAGTCACTTCAGCTCCAAATCTTCCCCCTCAGGGGTACCACCCTTGCCATGAGAACAATTAAAACATTGTTCTCATGGCAAGCACTCAGTAAATCCATCTGTTTTGAGCTTTACTGTACTGTTTTTATCTTGTGATGCTGGAATTCTAGATTAGAAGCCCTTCAAGGCCTGGCTTTGGCTTCTGCTGTAGAGAAGGCCTAGCAGAGTGTGCTGGGCGCAAGGTGCTGTGGACTGCACTGTGTCCTCAGATTCAGAGGTTAGAGGCCTAATTCCAGTGTGGCTCCATTTGAAGATGGGGATATTAAGAGGTCTGTAAGGCCAGATGAGGTCAGAGGAGTGAGGGCCTAACCTAGCAAGACTGATGCTTTGAAGGAGAGAAGGGAGCGCTCTGTCTCCTCATTTGAGAACACAGCAGGCATCTGTCTGCAAGTTAGGAAGGGAGGGAGCCCTCAGCAGAACTGAAGTAGCCAGAAGTTTTATCTGAAATGTGAATAGCACCGCCTCAACTGTCAGAAGATAATGTCTGTTATTGAAGCCACTCTGTGTGGTATTATGTTTTAGTAACCTGAGCTGACCAATACACAGGAACAATGCAAACTAAAAATTCTATGAAAAGCCAAAACTTGCTGGGGTTTGTATGAGGTTGGAATTTTGGGAGGAGGAGAGCTTTGCAGTCACATGGTGCTCAAAGGCCCTGTTTGTAGTTTAGTTCCCGCCAACCCCAAAGATGTGAGTGTGTAGAAGAAAACGGCAGAAACCCAAATCTGATTACCAGTAACTCTAGTAGTTGCAGAAATGAGATGCACTAGGTCAGACAAGGAACACTTCGAGGGCTGGATTGTAGAAAAGCCTAGTGTTTTGGGGTACTGGGTAAGTGTATGAGCTTTGAAGTCATCTAGGCTCCAAGGGAAGCAGAGGCAGGGAGAAAATACCAGCTCCAATGTTGGGTGCCTAGTTTTTTTTCAGTGCAAGGGCAGGCCAGGGGTTCAGTCTAAACAGTGGTTAGAATTTTCTATTTCTTCTCGAGATTGGTCCAGGTAGACTCTAACTTACCCAGTCATGTAGGCTGTACTCTAGCCAGGAACTAGACTAATCTGGCCTGGTCCAGGAGTAGTAAGTAGCTATCCTGCTGAATACCAGTTGTAGTTCTCAAAAATGTACAGTTGACCACTCTTCTAGTTGAGCTTGCTCTTTTGTGCCAACCCACTTCTCTCTCTTTCTAAGTATATTTTCAGGTCTCTCTTGATCTAGAGACTTAGACATTTCTTTCTCAGGGCTTCTGGCCCAATCCTGTGCCAGGTCAGCCTCACATTGAATCTAAAAATACAGGGGGTTGTCCATCTCACCAGTTTATTTGATAGACTGTAAATCTGCAACTTGTATCAAACCCATGGGGACTTTTAGGACTGTTGCAAAGAAAACTCAGACTAACTTTTTTCCTGATAGATCTTTCCATTGCTAAACTTACCCTGGCTTGATATGCCCACAGTATAGACTAGCACCATGTTCCCGAGACCCTGCTTTTGGGGTCCACCTGTTGCCCAGAGGGAGAATGGTGTGGTTGGAAACTGAATGGTGTGGTTAGGGCAGGTGAAGCCAGAGTCCTGAATTGAGAAATGTGCTGTGTTGTTTATCATGCTTTTAATACTTAAGATGTGGTTTTGAATTCTTCTTAGTTACCTTGTATTTATTTATTAACATAGCTATGCTTATTGTTTAATTCCATAGTGAGAATCTCTAAGAATATGATTAACCTTGAGGGTCATCTTATAATGTAATTATTAATGATTGATTCTGCTTATCCTTGAAATCGATAAGAGAGGCATAATGGTTTGGTATATAGTTGGGCTTGATTTCTTACATTCCATGACATCAGTGATTATCGGTTTACTACTCAGTACATGTTTGATGGTTATGAAGTGTATGATTAGTTTTATATAATTATTATAGTATGTAGTGTTCCTTACATGACTTATGTTAATGTGGCAAATAGTATTAACGTCTCCTGCCACTAATAGTTAGGGTAGGGATGTATAGTGATTGATCTTCCTGTGAGTGCTGTAATGTAAAAACAATTCGGCTGTTGGAAGTATATTTTACAAGTGTGCATTGGGCCTTTGGGATGTTACATGGAAAAACCCAATTGTATAGTTACCATGGGAACCCAATTAGAATAGATTGCTTGACTTTTTTTTTTTTTTCTGTCTTTCATCTTGACCAAAAATCTAATGTATTTTAAATGTTTTCATATGGAATTGTATTCCTATACTGGCTTGCTGTGCCATAGGATTCTTTCTTTTTTTCCCCCAATTTTAAGCTGACATGGTGATAAATTTTCCAGTGGACATTTACAAGGAAGTCCCTTAAAGAACTGAATCAAATTTTTGTGGAAAAGTTTGTGTAGGTAGGATGATAGAGGTAGGAGGTGGTAGAAAGCATTGTAAAAGTGGGCATCTTCCATAACAGCAGACAAAGGTCCTTATGGTCCTCCTTAGGTGGAAGATGCAAGTGTGTTTCTTCAGGTGTGCATTTGGGGCATTAGTTCCCTAAGGGGACAGCTGGCAGGTTGCAGAGGTCAGTGCAGAGATTGCTGTTAGACATCTACTAAATTACTACTCCTAAAACTGTTTGGTCTCAGAGATTTATTTCACTTTAAAAACTCACTGAGAATCTCAAATCTCAAACTTTATATAAGCTGTCTGTATCTGTTTATGTATCTATTTTGGTTTCCTTGAGATAATTAGTTCTAGGACTTCCCTTGGATGTCAAATTCCAAGGATGCTCAAGTCTCTCATGTAAAGTACATAGTGGGCTGGAGAACTAGCTTGGTGGTCCAAGCGCCTGCCTCTCAAGCACAAGGACCCAGGTTTGATCCCTGCTACTACATGCTGTGCTGGCCCTGGAACCCCATTTGGGCTATACTGGCCCCAGGAACCAGGGAACCACCTGTAATCCCAGTGCTGGGGAGGCTGAGAGAGGATCACTATGAGTCTGAGCTGCATAATGAGACCCTGTACCAAATAAATAACTAAAAGATTAAAAATAAAATAAAGGATAAAGTGGCATAGTATTTGCATATAGCCTATGTGCATACTCCCTAGATCATCTCTAGGTTTCTTATAATACTTAAAACAATATAAGTATTACCTAATTATTGTTTAGGTAACAGTGTTCAGAACAGAACCTCAGCGTAGCTTGTTAAGTACAGGCACAAGTTTCCCCCCAATAATTTCAACCCTTGGATTAAATCCTTGGATGTGAAAAAGCAAAGTATACTGCTGTTTACTACACAAGAACTTAACATTGAGAACTATAAAAATATTTATTAATTCACTTAAGAAAATGTAAACTTATTAGATTTTTGCACAATGATATTTTAAAAGGAAAAATAGCTATATTTTTCATGAAAAGCAGTTAGTAAAAGACACATTATCATCTTCCCTTTTTTTCCAAATATTTTTAATTTTTAGGAGAAAGCTATATTCTCATATCTGCTTCTGTATTCGGTATGTTATCATACAAGGGCTGATCAAACTTATGGTGTGGGTTAAAACATTTATTACAGTAAAACAAACATCAGCAGTAAATCTCCTTCAAAGTACTTCTCACTCTGAACACACAAATCTAGCAGTTTTGCTACTTTCTAAGCCAGTTCTGGAATCCTCTTTTGTGGGTGTCTTTGTGAAACGTGATAAAACGTATGAGGAATGCTCTCTCCACGTGCCATCCAAGGGGAAGGCGGGCTCGGGAAAACAGTCCAGTGTGTCTCCACTCACTGGGTCTAGTACTCTGCAACTTCTGAGTCTTCCCCAAAGTCGAGGGAGGTCAACATTTTGAATCAATTTAGGATATTGAGGCAGCTGTGACAGCACACGTGAAGACCTCATGAAAGAGGACTTCCAGAACTGCTTTGCAAAGTGGCAAGAATGATAAGTATTTCGAAGCACAGGGAGTAATTTGAAGCAGGGCGAGCTGTTAATGTATCATTTACTGTATTAAATTTTAAAAATATTTATAATATTGTTAGATTGCACCACATACATTGTTTTGGTTGAAGCTCATGAAGTGATTGTGGCCTCACTCAGATAAATAGGTAAAGCATCATTTTAATCCTTTTTCCAGATCTCTGCAGACATTCTCTGACCCTCCATTGGTACCAGTTTCTTAAAAGCTTGCCGCAGCACCGCCTGAGCTCATTTCTTGGGACTATGTAATGCCAGTCCGTGAATACCCACTGTGTGTCTTGCCCTTATGATGGCCTTGTAATGTTATTTGTTGGTCTTATGGGGGAACATCGCTTCATGGAGTACCACAGATATTCCAAATATTGGCATGTTTCATGGTATAGCATTGAAAATCATGTTTGCCAATGTCACCATTTTTCTTTCTTCTTAGAAAAATTGTCAGTGTTGGTAAATTGTGGTAAATATTGGTAAATTATTGGCCATATTTCAAAGTAAACTCTTGTTTACTATCCCTATCTGGCCATCAGCAGCAAACACTGTCAGTTGTATTTTGTACAGTGGTAGCCTCACTTCATTCATTTTTAAGTAAATACCTATGGATATGCAAGTTTGAAGAAATATCAGTTTTTAGTCCTTTGTATAGGCAAAGCTTGTGCTAAGAAAAACTTAGCCAGTTTGTTCTAGATCCATTATGCGTAGCATTCTCTTGGACATAATCATCGTTTTCAGTTTGACGTAAAAGTACTTTTTGGAATTCTCACTTGACCACAGAGTTATCAACAGTCAAGATGCAGTGAAGTCCACAAGCTTAGTGGCTTTGTCAGGACCTTCCCAGGTGAACCTGGCCTTCCCTGTAACTGTGCATGTAGAGAGGAAGACAGGACCATTGTCTTTGTAGTTTGCTGCTTCTGTCTTGGTTCCTGCTAAAGTGTCAGCAGTGTCCCTACCAGTGCTTGCTCATTGCCCTTCTTCCACTAGGAAGGGTGTTGTTAGCCATGTTTTTGATGGTGCTGCCTATAATTTGCACCTGGAATGTCCCCACGTGGCCCATAAGTTAAGGCCCCAGTGAGGTGCTCTGAAGAGACTGGAACTAGCGGGCCTAGTGACAGGACTTTGGTTATTGGAGTATGCCATTGAAAGGGATTGTGAGACCCCTGGACCTGTCCTCTTCTCTTTAGAGTCCCAGCCAGGAAGTGATCATCTCCTTTCAACCACATGCTCCTGCTGTGATGTGCTGCTTCACCACAAGCAGAAACCGGGGGATTCAGCTAACCATGTATGGAAACCTCCGAAACTGTGAGCCCACATTAACCTCTGCTTTTTTATAGGTTGATTGATCTCAGACACTTGTTAAAGTAACACAAAGCTGACTAAAACGGTGCCTTTCATCAGACTGAAAATGTGTTACTCCTTTATGATATTAATGTGATGAATTACATTGATTGATTTTCTTTTTCTGATTTTGATACATTTACCTAAGTTTGTATTCTTGTATAATCCCCAGTTGGACTTACTACATTTTTATTTGCCTGTCTTGCTGGAGTCAGATTGTCAGTACTTTTGGTGATTTGTGTATCTGTGCTCATGAGGGATAGCTCTCTGCAGCTTTTTTAAAGTCTCTCTGTTTTGTTATTAAACAATCCTGGGCTCCAAAAGAAGCCTCTGCCATTTGCAGTAAATTTTTATACTATTTATTAGCATTGTCTCTTCAGATGTTTATTAGGCTTTACCAGTGAAGCCATTTGAGTGTGAAGTTTTCTTTGTGTGAAGAATATTCACTACAATTTTTAAAAATAGCCATAGGAACTTAAAAATAGTTTAGGCATTTCTTCTTGAGTAATGTTTTCCTTTTAGATTTTGTGCTTTTAAGAAGTTTGATCATTTCATCTCACTTGTTAGATTTTGTTGGCTTAAAATTGTTTCAATATTCCTTTATTATCTTTACTACAATAGGATTTTCAGACATGGCTTTGTTTTTATTTCTGACATTGGTGATTTGTATTTTTTCTGAATTGATCTAATTAGTTTAATTTTCAGAAAGCCAATTTTCATTATCAATGATATTTCTTTTATTACTTCTAGTCTCCCTCCCTCCCTCCTTCCCTCCCTTCCTCTTTCTTTTTCTTTTTCTTTTCTTTTCTTTCTTTCTTTCTCTTCTCCTCCCCCCTCTCTCTCCCTCCCTCCTTCTCTCCCTCTGTTCCGTCCTTCCTTTTCTTCCTTTCTTTCTTTTGTACCAGCGACCAAACTCAGGGCCTAGCCCTTGCCAGGCAGGCACTGTGCCACTGAGCTGCACTCCCAGTCCCTGACTTCTAGCCTTTCTGCTTTCTTTGTGTCTCCTTTGCTTTAGTTTGCCTTTGATTTACTTCTGCATTTTTAGCTCATGGTGGACACTGAGATCACAAGGTGACTTTATTTTTTCTCACATGAACATTTAATGCTAAAAAGTCCCTCTGCTGCTTTCGCTTGTCCACAGATAGATATGTTGCATTTTCATTTATCACTCTGCACAATATATTTTGTGATATCCGTTCTGATTTCTTATTTAGTATATGGGTTATTTGATGTGATGTTTTGTTTTCAAATATTTCAAATCCTTGCCCAACACTTTCTGAGATTAGTTTCACTTGAAATGCCATGTAGACAGAGGACAGACTTCAGCCCTCCATGTGCTGAGGGTGGCTTTGTGGCCCTCAACATGATCCATTTTGAGGAATGTTTGTGGACACTTAGAGGAATCAGAATTCTGTGGTTCTTGGTGGAGTGTCTTTTAAATGTCAGGAGGCAGGTTTGTTGACAGTGTTTACTGAAATCTTCTATATATTACTGATTTTTCCATCTCTTTTGCCTATAAATTATCAGGAGTATTGCAGTCTCCACCTGTCGTTGGAGATTTCTCTGTTTCCCCTTTTGGTTTTATCGGGTTTTGCATTATCTCTTTCAGACTCTTATTAGGTGTGTGTATTTAGAATGCTTATGGCCCCCATTTAAACCAGCTACTCCTCTACTGGGAATTTTCCCAGAGGATCTGAAAACGTCATATCATAGTGATATATGTGTGCCTATGTTTATAGCAGCACATTTTGTGATAGCCAAATCTTGGAAAGAACCAAGATGCTCATCACCTGAGGAATGGATGAAAAAGATGTATTTTTATACAATGGAGTATTACCCAGCTATAAAAAATAATAAACTCGAAGCCTTTATATTGAAGTGGATGCCACTTGAACATATACTCATAAGT
>NDGN011453065.1:0-10129 GCA_002564285.1 Tympanoctomys barrerae
TAATATTTTTATTGTCTAATGCTTATACAAGAGTCAATACTGCTTTTATAGTATCTAAAGCTTAATCCTTTCAATGATAAAACTTTTAAGGGCTCCTTCATTACTTGCTATAGGATAAAGAATGTTAGGCCATCTCTCAAGGCCATGATGTCTTGTCCTAGCTCCTACTTTTTCTCCTCATTTCCCTGGAACTTTTGTTAAATTATCCTTATGTTCTAGTTAGATTGGTCCTAGCTTGTGCGCTGGGCAAGAATGAGAATTTGGGGTCCATGAGTGTCTTAGTTACTTTTTCATTGTTAGGACAAAATGCTCCACACTAAAATTTAAAGGAGGAAAGTTTACTTTAACTCACTGTATAGAAGTTTCAGTCCATAGTCAGCTGGCTCCAAGGCAGGGTGGCACCGCAGGGTAGTGTGGCAGAGGGGAAACAGTCCATGGAAGGATAGGCGGGCAGGGAAGTAGCAGTCTCATTTTCCCTTTTATTCCATTCACGTTTAAAGTTTATTGGTTGATGTCACCCACCTCCAGGGGGGCCCTTCCCATTATCCATATCCAGAATGATGTTAAACCAATCAGTGGCCTAATTTAGCTGTCATACTCCCTGATCCAGCCACCTTCCAAAAGCCCCGCCTATGAGCCCATGAGACTTTGTGGGCACATCTAGACACAAGCCATAAGAATGAGCAAAGATAGGGACCTTGCTGCTGGATTGTCCTAAGTGATCCACTTTTGTCAATTTTAGTGGGAAGACTGGTATGTGACTTTTGAATATTTCTATAATAACAACAAGTGCTGAAAATTCCTATAGTAACTTCCTTCAAGAGGCAGCTCTAACACCAACTTTTCGGGGATTATTTTTGGGCATAATTTTTCCTGTGCCTTTTGATTATACTGCTTTCTTATTTTTAACAATGAACTTGCATGATGGCTTATCTTTCTCATGTGCATACATGTGTGTGTTCATACCTTCACATATGCATATAGTCCCCTCCTGTCTGTGTATCTTGATGAATGTGGCCCGAGACATTCTGCAGATGCTGGAAATTGCAACTTTCATTTGTTCTTTTGTGTATATACCTATGACAAAGTTTAATTTATAAATTAGGCAGAGGAAGATGTGAACGACTAATATTAAAATAGGATAATTATTAAAATATAATAAAAGGTTTTTAAGATGCATGAGTTATTTACTCTGGAAATTTGAATTTAAAATATTTTAGTCATGGTTGGCTGTGGGTAGCTGGACCTGTGGAAAGTCAGAATGCAGGAGAGACTGCTGTGCAAATACATGCGTGCATGTGTATACATATGTGCGTGTGCTTTTCATATGTGATCTCAACAATATAAAATCCTTGAGAGTGTAGCTCTCGCTCTTTTCTGTTCCTCATACACAAACTTTTTGAAGATGCAAAGATACCCAGTGCAGAGTCCCTGTACTCTTCCCTGCAGATCCTGATTGTTCTGAGCTAAATAGAACACAGTGTAGTGTACAGATCTGCCAATAAACCTCTTTCTTAGAGTCATAAAAGTAACCTGGTTTTATAATGTCCTTTACTAAACTAGCATGTATTTATGAGGAAAGTAAATTCAAATACTTTTGAGGCTAGCAAACCAACATTTTCATCTTTTTTCGTTGGCCAGGGACAGAGACTAGAAGCTTGGAGTTGGTGTGGAAGATGAAGGTGTACTTTGAGGGAGAAGGACAAATGGCAAGAAGAGAAAATCCTGACTTTTAATCAACACTGGATCTCTCTTTTTCACTCCATGAGTTCCAAAAATTCTTTCAAAAGTCTCCTAACTATTTAACCAAACTTTGGCATGAATTTATAATACAGAGCAAGCATCTACAGAAACATCATGAGCATAAGAAATAAATACTTTGCAAAGGACCGGATTAATGCTTAGAAATATTAATAGGCATAATGAGCTCCATACATTGGGGGAGCGAGTTCAGATTAAGGAACCAAAGTTCTAGAGATTGAGTGAGTGTGCAAGGCTGCACAGCTTGGTAAGCAGCAAATGCCTCAAGTCAGTTTGGTTTAAAGACTTTCTTTTATGCTGTGCTGTTCTGTGTACTGACTGCCTAAGTAGGTTCGGAACATTCTCCGTGCACACTGGATGCATAACTAAACATTCCACACATTAGGCTCCTGTTTGTTCTCAACACTGTGTTGGAAATTAGAATGTTGCAAACAGGTTGTAGGAGATTTAGAGGAAATGTCTACAAAATATATTTGTAAAAAAAGAAAAGACAAACAATGAAAGCGTGAAAAGTAAAATAAATGAAATAAAAATTTAAAGGAAAAATGCAATAGGTTATTGCACATGGAGAAGAAAGAGCGGAAGGCTGCACTTCATTGTGGTGTGATGAAGAGGGCACTGAGGAGAGCTTGGGCAGCGGGAGGTACGCAGAGGCCTAGGACTCACTGCAGTGGCCTGATACTCACCAGGCAAAAGGGCTGAGTTTTGTGGAATGACTGACTGTGGGGTTTTGCATGGCAACCAGTGCTGACCACAGGAACACACAGGAAAGGAAAGAGCTGCAGAGCTCACCAGCAGCTCGGTGCACAGCGCGCCTTCTCCTGTCCACTAGCATGTATTATCCAGCATTCTGCCCAGAAGCTCCTCCCAGCCTCAGCCTCGTCTATCACAACAACTGGAAATGCCATTACTTGAGCAGAGCATTGAGCCTCCATGGATAATCTGACATCATAGACCATGATGGATCATCCCAGACCATAGGCCCTGAAAAAACGCACATGCTTTCCTTATGCCAAAGATTATGTCACATGCATTCGGGTCTCTCTGTTGAGGCTGCTGTCGCCAATGGATCAGGCTCCAAGGGGAAACCTGGAAGGCAGAGGAAACCAGTAAGTGCAGCTGTCCACTGGAAAGTGAGTCACATGCTGGGGAGCCAGGGCCAGGAGGGAACAGGCATGAAGCTCCATGTACCACTCTCATTATGCCTTCCTGCTGACTTTTTGTACACTTACGTTTTCCTTTGAATCAAGCAAAATGAAACTCTTCTTCAATCAGTTTGAGTAAGTGATTAAATGAGGCATATAACTTTTTAAGCCCACCATACATTAAAAAAATAGGCAAAGGAGAAAGCTGCCCACTGAGGCATGATCCTACCTTACTTCAAACCTTACTAGGGTGGTCACAAAATTCCCCAATTCTCTTAGTGCTCAGGTCTACATTTGGATGTCCTCTTACTCTAGAAAATACAAAATGATGTCCCAGAAATTCTCAGTTGACTTCCAAGAGTATAAGCACGTGAAGGTTCTGATGCTTTTTCTTCAAAAGCCATCATTGGGTGACACATTGCACACAGCTCCAATTCAGGTCACGGCAATGCTGTGGTTCCTGTGTCCTGGCCATGCAGGTGAAAGCATATCGTTAAGGCCCCTGTGGCCTCTTCACTGAAGCTGCCCCTGTCTCTTCTTATTTTCTGAGGTCCTCTATGTATGGAAAGCTGGCTACTGATTCTCACTGTCATTCCACAGCACCCTTCACACTGAGCTGAGAGCCTTGAATCCAAGGGAAACTCTGTAGGTGTTTTATGAGATCCTGCATTTCCTTGGGAGTCTTGGAGGGCCACAGAAACCAATGTGAATGATTACAGTGGCGATAAATGACCCAGCTTCCGACTGCCTGCCACGCAGAAGGCTTTCAGTGGTGCTGGAGCTGGGACTGGACTCCAGCTGCAGCTGCACCAGTCCCCAGAGGAACCTGAAACTTCCAAAGGCAGCCATGCGGTTGATCACCACTGCTGCCACAGGGAGGTGGCTGTCACTGATACATATGTCAGCATGCAGAGGAGCCCAGGTAAATGGAGATGTGGTAATAACTTCCAGGCGGCAGGCAGGCAGGCAGGCAGTGCTGCTGTCTCCGTGATTGTCCCAGCAAACTGGAAGATCATGAAAATACCTCTTCTTTTCTTGGAATCATTTCCTCCTGTTGGTTGATATCTTTCCCTCTAGGAAGAGCGTGTTACTTACTGAACTGTCCAAAGTTATAGCTCTGCTATTCTTGTTATACTAGAGGGTCATTGTTCTTAATTTACTGCTGATGCCTTTTCTTTGGGGCAATTTTATTATACAAATTTATCATTATGAAATAAAGTTTAAAAACTCACAAAAACTTATGTGGAATTTTAAATATTCTTATAATTATTTTACAATAGCAGATGCATTAGCAAACAGCCCAGCACAGAGAACACTAATGGACATATTTACAGGGGGGGAAAAAGTACACATGAAATATGGTTTGGCCAGGTTTAATACACACAGAATACACTTTAATACTTTCATATGGTCTGAATAATATCCCCATATTGATTTTTTCCTTGTTTCTACCAACTCCACAGCAAATGTACGACAATGGCTCATTGATTTATTGCAAGTGTAGCAATGGATTTATAATGGCATGAATCATGCCGATTGCTCAATTCACCACATGCCTTAATAAAAGTTTCACTTTAATAAAACTGAGCTAAGGCAAATATGCCCAGAGGCTAGCCTGACATTCCTTATACATTACCCTGCCCCAGGAAATTATTGCCATATATTTTACAGCAGCTACAGTAGGCTAGGGGATCAGGATTAAAATGTACTAACTACTGGGATATTTAACAAAACTCCTGTGTTCCCAGTTAACCCTCACAGGTACAAAATGAGCAGAGCAGTCAGGAGGCAGCACAGTCTAGGGATGGGGCTGGCTGGGAGTCAGGCAATTGGGGTCATAGCTGGCCCCTGTCACCCCACATGCATCCCAGTCCTTCCAGAGCTGGTGTGAGCACTGGGNCCCTGATGTGGCAGGAAGGGTCACTCAGAGGGAGCCACACAGACCACCCCATGAACTCTGCCTTTGGCAGGACCGACCTTCATAGGTGTGAATAATTACGTGTCTACACAAATAGGCATTATTCTCTTTGTAGAAGGGTAAGGGTTTAAGCTCAATCAAATACAGTTACAGTACACTCTTGTAAACTATGGATTGTTTTTTCTCTTTTCTAGTAAGAGTTGAAAAAAACACCTCCTGCCACACCTGCATTCCATTACAAAAAACAAACTGAGGTGGATAGCAGGCAACAGCTAACTGTAGTGCACCTCAAGGGACTTACCACCCACTCACCGTTGCTCTGGAAGACATCAAGATTACACTACACATCCATGTTCAACACTGCTGCAGCATATACCAGGTCCTCAGACCAAGAAAGCACCTTTGGGTCTTCTGATCAATACCAATCAGGTTGCTGAGGTGGCAGAAACTCATGGAAGCAGCCAGGCAGCTTTGGGCTTGTTCTGTGCTTGTGGGTCAGGTGCTAATTTCCTGTGGGCAGCTGTTTTACTTTCCATAAAATAGGGGTTCCATTGCTGAAGTGACAAATGTAAAATCCCTGGGCTTATACTAGATATGAAAATGCAGCTTTCTGTTCCCATCCACATCATGACGGAGCAGTTCATCTCCATCTCTGCAAGTGGGATGGCTTCTTTGTGGTCCTCATACCTGCTGTCCTCCCACACAGAGGGGGTCAGAAGCTCACATTGACCCACCTCGGTCTTCCTCTTCACTCCAAAGCCCATCCTCATCTCCAGTACTAATTAAAGCAGTTTGCCCTTATCTCAGCATCTGCCTGCCCCTTTAGAACCTAGAAGAAAGAGACCATGCTCATGTTTTCAACTTAGTTCTCCTGAAATGAAACATCATGTCTTGTGCATCAATATGAAGTAAATGATGATGAAAACGATGATGCCTGAGTAAGTGAACTGATGCACAGGTCACAAACAAAGTTTGTTTTTCCAAAAGTGAAGTTGATGGTAGATTTTGACAAGGAGCAAAGACTTAGGAGATGTTGCTGAGAGCCAGAACTCAATTTCCAGCTCAAAGCAGCTGCCTGTAAGGCAGAACAGCAGCACCAGTGGGGCAGTATTTACTGACTAAGGACCACACGCTGGGCACAGTGCACACCATTCTGCATGCCTCAGGCCATTAATCCTGCAACAGCTCTCTGACACATGTGGCATGACTGTTTACATGTTATAGCTTAATACAGGAATCTTACAGAGGTTAAATAACTTGCCACAGTTGCACAGTTAAAATCAGCTCCACCAGGGCCATTGTGTCTTCCTATTTTAGAGCCAGTGCGCTGCCTTCTGTGTGGTACGGAGCAAAGCAGAGCAAGTCCTGGTGTCTGCCAACAGGACGGTCACCGCTGATGGAGGTAGTGTTGGAATGCAAGGCCTGGCTCTGTGCTGAGCTAAAGTCCACTGTTACCCAGCTGTCCGTAGGAGTTGACTTCCCCTGTCTCATCTTTAGACTTTGCCTGTTTTTTTTCTGATGCTAACCCAACAGAGGCAGTGGAAAGAAAACCCACGATCATCATCCGAGAATCAAGTTGTCAAGAGAATTGAAAAATCCCGGGGCAAATGTAGTCTTGCCATTCATTAATAGGTTTATTGGGAAATCTTTTGACATTGAGCTCTGACTATAGCATTTAAGAAAATCCCAAATTTGAAAATAAATAAGCTGGCTGACATGCAGACATTTTACATATGTATTTAATAAAAAAGATTTTTCTTTTTGAAATCTTTGGTAATCTCTGAAATATATCAGCTGCAACCAGGAACACTGCATCCCAAGTTGTGATTCATGAAATAAACGGAAATGTATTATGTAATTCAAGGGGGAGAGCCCGGCACAGAGCTCATTAGGGCCATTGCTGGTGCCATGGACTGCAGTCCATGGGCTTGTGGTTGGGCACACTGCTTTCAGTCCTGCCTCCTTTTCCTCTGAGGACATGTTAACCCAATGTTGTCACCTTTTTAAAATAGCAATCTGGAGCATTTTGCCCGCAGAGGAAGATAATTCACAGCAATCTTAGGAAAAACTGTGAATTGTTTCTTCTCTCTTCCCACTTTCCCATTAACCCATCTCATGATGAGTCAGACACAGAACTGACTCATGGTCTTCCTGTGTAGGCTCTGACTCTGGCACTGGCTCCGCCTATGTATGTGGCGGTGGACCCCATGGGGTCATCTGGGGTGACAGAAGCCCAGAGAGATCAAAGGACCTCCCCTGGTCATATGCTGTGTTGTCAGAACTATAGCTACATCAGAAATTCCTGTGTTTTCTGTTTTGTTTTGAAGTTCATCACACAGTTGGAACTCGAAAGCATAGCTTTCCCTACACATGATGACTTCCAGGAAAACAACTGAGAAAGCGAGGTGGAAAAGTACTATTCCATATGATATGTCCCCTGTATTTCCTTTAATTGTTATAGCTGTTTGGCTTTCTTTTAAAAGCATTTTCTAGATAAAATTCACATTATGTAAAATTCTCCAGTTTGGCTATCTGAAATTGTACAAGTCAGTGAATTTTCGCAGCACAGCCATCACCCCAGCCGATTCCCGAGCATTTTTTCATCATCCTGGGGACACACAAGGCCCTTTCCCCTCTTCCTGAGACCCTGGCACTGACAGTCTGCTGTTGGTCTAGGATGCACCTATTCCGGATATTTCATAGAAATGAAATCATGTTATCTGTGTGCCCTTTGTTGAGTGGCTGTGTCAGCAGTATTGCTTTTTATGGCTGAATGATAATCCATTGTATTATGCTACATTTCACCTTCTCATCAGTTGATGGGTTTGGGTTGTTCTCAACTATTGACAATCAATAATCCTATGAACATTCATCTATGAATTTTAGTTTCACTTTTTTTCAATTCTCTTGGGCTTACTTAAGGAGTAGAATTTCTGGGTCGTGTGGTAATTTTATGTATCTGTTCAACTTATCATGGAAATAGCAATCTATTTTGCAAAGTAGTGGGACCATTTCGCATCCTCCTAGCAATATGAGAGAGTTCTAATTTTTTGTATTTTCACCAGTGATTATTGCTTTCCAGGTTTTGAGTTTTATTTTCTTTTTTCATTAGAGCTGTGCTAGTGAGTGTGAAGTGGCAGGACATTATGGTTTTGATTTGCAATTCCATAAAGTCTGATCATGATGAGTATCTTTTAATGGCTTGTTGGCCATTTTATTTTTTAATTAATTTAAACAAAATCAACCTTTCATTTTTTTAAATTGTCAAATAAAAAACTGTATTTATAATGTATAACACAATGTTTTGAAATATATATTTTGTAGAATGGCTCAGTTGAGCAAATTATTGCCTGTATTACTTAATATACTTCTGTTTTGGTGGCAAGAACATTTAAAATCTACTCTCAGCATGGTTTTGTTTGTTTTTTGAACAGGGTTTCACTATACATTTAGGCTGGCCTTGAACTCTTGTTGTAAGCAGGCTCTCCTTGAACTCTCAGGAATCTTTCTGCCTCAGCCTCTCAAGTGCTGGGATCACAGATGTGTGTAACACACTCAGCCACCTTGTGGTTTTCAACATAGAATACACTGTTATTAACTACAGTCACAATGGGGCACAATAGATATCTCAGTCTCACATCTCCTATCCAGCTGAAATTTTGTGTCCTTTGATTGTGTCCCCTACTTCCCATGCTTCTGGGTAATGGATTTTTAAAGTACATGTTCCCCAAAGATCCACATGCTAAAGTCATGTATGGCAGCCCCTGGATCTACTGGGAAATAGTGGGACATTCAAGAGGTGGAACCTGGTGGACGGAAGTCAGGCAGGTCTCAGGTGGGTGTGCTATTGAAGGATATATTGGGAAGAAGATCTTCTCCACCTCTCCCTTTTTTATTCGTACAGTTCATGTTTGCAGTTCATAATGAGAAAGATATATTTTTCCCTATTTGTTTTTTTATTTTGTTCCTTATTTATATTTTGGGTTTTTCATATAAGAGGAACTGCATGATGCTTAGTTAAGCCTAGGTTTTTAAATTAGTTTATTTAACATTATGAGCTCAAGGTACATCTACTTTTTTAAACAAACAACTCAAGTTTTAACTTCTCTGTGGCAAAGTTGTACCCCACTGTGTTTAAATGCTACATTTTCTGTATACATTCATCTGTTGAAGGATATATAAGCTGCTTCTAAGAATTAGATATTATTAACTCTGATGTATAGCTATGGGTATGTATGTATTTCTGTAGTATGATGTCTTTAACTCTTTTAGGAAGATGCCTAAAGGGTGGTGAATCACTGAATCATGTGGAATTTCTAGTTTTAGTTTTCTAAGGAATCTCCATACTGATTTTCATAGTGTTTGTACTAGTTTACAATCTCACCAACAGTGTAGAAGGGTTCTTTTTGCCTGAGGTTTTGCCAACACTTGTTATTATTTGCTTTCTTAATGTCGACCATTCTTTTTTGGGGCAAGATGGAGGCTGAATGTTGTTTTAAGTGGTATTTATCTAATGGCCAGTGATGTTGAACATCTATTTATGTATTAATTGTTCATTTTTATTTCTTCTTTTGAGAAATATCTATTCGTTTCTAAATGTCTATTCATTTTAAAATTCAAAATTTTGTATTTTCATTTTTTCATTGGGCCTTTTACTTGGGTAGATTTATTTTTGAGTTCTTCATATATTCTAAACATTGTATCTTGGTTGAAGGAGTAGTTGCCAATTTTTTTTTTTTCATTATTTAGGTTGTATCTTCTCTCTGTTGGTTGTTTCCTTCTCTGTGCAGAAGATTTTTGGTTTGATATGTTCCCATTTGTTGATTCTCAGTACTATTTCCTGTGCAACTGGGGGTCTTTGCCTACATCTTTGTCTTCCAGATTGTTACCTATTTTACCTTCCAGCAGATCAACTGCATCTGGCTTAACATTTAGATCTTTGATCCATTTTTATTTTATTTTCATATACAGTGAGAAAATATGGGTCTAGAAAATCTGCATGTGAATAGTCAGTTTTCTGAGCAGTTGTTTATTTAGGAAGCTGCGTTTTTTCCAGGGTATGTTTTTGGACACTTTGTTACTGATCAGATAGCTGAATGTGTCTGAGATTAATTCTACACCCTTTGTTTGGTACCACTAATCCACGGGTCTGTTTTTGTGCCAGTCCATGCTGGTTTTATAGCAGTAGCTTTGTATTATAACTTGAAATCTGAGATTGTGGTGACCTCCATTTTAGTCTTGTTACCCAAAATCCTTTTTGCCATTCTGGGGTTTTCCTGATTGCATATGAATTTTAGGATTACTT
>NDGN011453069.1:0-10621 GCA_002564285.1 Tympanoctomys barrerae
GTTACTACTTTGCAACTATTAAATTAATGTCTTCTGTTTTGAAACAAGCCCTTCTAAAAACTTCTTTCTCATTAAAAGATGTGGTCATGAATGTTTGGTGTTGTCACTTTGTCATTCCTCATTTTATGTATCCAAAGACACTTCACTTTACCTCTTCTAATTATCTTAGAGAATGGATTCATGAACCACTCTGGGTATGCTCCACAATGAACACAGCTTGTATTTCTGTAAGAGAATCAGAGTTAATTAAATATCAAAAGAAGTGCCCCTTAGGAAAGATTTGGGAAAAGATCATATAGGTCTTCTTTGTAATCATCTCCAAAGACAATTAGAATAATTCTAAAATTTTCCCTAAATCAGTGTGGCATTTCTCTGTCTGTCTCTATTTTCTTCTTTTTCTCTCCCTTTCTCTCCTCTCTCACTTCATCATGCCCTCCCTCCCTCCTTTCTGCTCTTCATTCTGTCTTCTGCTTTTTGAAAAGGAAATAGTAGAGTACAGAGGTGTAGACTTACCACAGGTTACAAGATCCTGCAGGTTTTGGATTTTGATACTTGCTTTGCCACTTGTCTAGATGAGATGTAGCAAATTACTTAAAATTTTCAGTTTTAATTTTTCTCACTTGAATGCTGGCATGATAATATCACCCACATGGGACTGTTTTAAATTAGATGATGCAAGGCAATTAGCAATGTCTGGCAGATAATGTGAATAAATGGTAATTAGTTGTAATTTAGGTTCATGCTATTTCTAGCTAAGTGTACAACTTGTTCACTTCCTATTATCCTCATCAACTTGACTCACTAACCTGCTATATCTTTGTCAAAGACTTTGTTTACCTAATATCTTGAGCCATTTCCTTATTTTCACCTCTTTTGCTAGCTGAAGTATTCTACAATCATTCTTAAGTCTGTACTATTTATTTTTGTTATTCATAGTTAGAATTTGATTATCCTTCTTTGATATACACATAAACAAAACATTGTTCTCCCATGCTAAACGTTATTATCAAAATCAGAGACAAACAAAAAGTAAAACAGCTATTTTTTTTTTTGCTTGTCCTTCTATTGGGTCATATAAAGAGGTGATTAAGTACTGTCTTGTTGTTATTTACTGTGGTTGCCATAATGAATTACTAGTTACTGGATTGCTTAGAAGGATAGAATTTTATTCTCTCACAGCTGTGGAAAATAGAAGCCTGAAGTCATGGTGATGGTAGGATTGGGGTTGGTAACTTCTGTGAGTTCTCAGGGAGGATATATTCTATGGCTCTCCTGGCCTCTCTGGTGTTGTGACAATACTTGGTGTTCCATGGCTTAGCATGCACCAGTCTACCTTCATCTTTGTGTGGCCTTTGCCTCTGTGTGCTTTCTCTAGGTCTCTGTGGATTTATAAACTTTCTATTCCTTCTAAGCTTACTAATTATTTGATTAAGGGACTACCCTACTCCATTTAGACTTCCTTTTAACTTGATTATATCTATTAAAAACTTGTTTCCAAATACTATAATGTCGTGTTCTGAGCTTATATCTTGGAGGGATACAAGTCAACTAGTTTTGAATGAGTATGAACAAAGGATGATTTTTTAAAAAAAAGATTTATTTATTTATTTATTTATTTATTTGGTACGGGGCCTTGTTATGTAGCTCAGACTCATAGTGATCCTCCTGTTTCAGCCTCCCCAGTGCTGGGATTACAGGCATACACTGCCATACCCAGTTTTGATGGGTGACGCAGTGCAGGCTAGCATGCTGTCCAGGATCCAACATGGGTCCTTGCACTTGCCAGGCAGGTAGGTGCTTAGACCACTGGGCTGTCTCCTTGGCCTAGGATGATTTTTTAAAAAGAAAAAATTAAAATGAGTTTACATTTTACTGAAGAATTGCTTGCTAAAGTGGTTATTCACCTTCTGGCCACATTTTTCATTGTGACTACCTTAGATGAGGTTGGATTTCACAAAACTAGTGTTTGGAAAAATGTAATTGGATCTATTCTGCTTTTTAAAGTGCATGAACTTTGTATTAGTTTGCTTGGGCATCTATCTTCATAACTGTGGGAGGGATACAGGAGAACTGACTTAGTATTTGGTGCAGGACTAGAGCTAATGTTAACTCTTGACATTCAAAATAAGTCTTCACAACCAAGGTAAGTAAGTTCCCAAGTCTTAGGGCAAAGAACTTACTAAATTCTTTTAGCACCAATCTTATTTTCTGGCATATAAATTTCTGAACTAGGGATTAAGGTCATAAAGTACTCTAAAATATGCAAAAAGTAATTATGATTGTTACTCATGACTATTATTTAGCTAGATATTTGGAATTGGATAGAAGTTTCATAGTAACACCATTGCTTCTTGGGTTATGGAAAGGACTTTGTAGAGAAAGGAAATAAGAGGTAAACAAGAAGATATAAATTAAAAAATGTACCTTCTATCTAGAATAAAAAAGTTCCTGAAGAACATCATTCTGCCATAATAAAATGAGTGGCCATAAAATCTATGTCTTTTAGAAAGCCAGCAGAGAGCTATGGATGCAAAGAATTCAAAAGCAACTATATAGGATAAGTCATTCTTAGGCGAGAAAACATAGCAGCTCATTTCCTTTCTAGGGGCAAATTAACCAGCCAAAACATGGACAAACCACAGTTAGGTTTGTCATAAGCAGAGAGACTAACTGATATAAGAACTATGTACCAGCAGAACTCATGTGAATTGTGGGTGGACTGGAACTATGGAATATAGAAAAGCCTGACACGAAGAGCTCGTTGTTCTTAATTCCTGCTCTCTTCTGAATTGTGGGAAGTTGATGGTTGAGCTGGAAAGCTGGCAGGGTGGGGGTAGGGGTGGGGTGGGAGACAGAGCAAAAGAGACAAAGGCAAAAAGAGATACAGAGAGACAGAGACAGAGATAAAATAGATAAATATATGCAGAGAAAACATTGCCTTCAAGATATTTGAAACCAAAAATGAACAAAAATAAAGTACAAGTTCCATGTCAACCAAATACAAACTCAGGACCTTGTGCTTGCCAGGCAGGAACTTAAGCCACTGAGCTATAGCCCTGGCCCACAAATATAACTCTTAATGAGCTAAAAATAACCTGTTGCTGGTGCTGATTAAAAGATTTTAGTCTTCGGACTAAAGAAAAATATGTTATTTCTAGGAGAATATACTATTGTCTTGTTCACTTTGCTCATTTCTGGGAGAAAATATTTCATATCCATAATTTTAGGAGGGGAGCTTGATTTGGGCTTATACTTTCTAGAGGACATCTAGCTTCAAGGCAGAACAGAATGGTGGAAGATTGGCAGTATAAGCCAATTATTCATGTGGTAGCTGGCAAACTGAGAGCAAGGGAGAACCAAGGGCAAAGAGGGGTGAGGAGACAGGGGAATCTCATGCATCCAGTTCCTGGGCTCTTCTAAGTGGGCCCCACCTCTTAATGGCAAGTCAGTCATAGATCTCTCCTAATCCAATCACATTTCAAAATTTCCATCAATGAATGTATCAGACTTTGGAGGTGACATCTAGACATAAATCATGAGAACTATTATTCCAGTAGTTCTCTAATCAAGATATTTAAGATGCAATTTTTAAAAAGATGAGACAAAACTGAGAGAGCAAATATAGTTCAGAGAAGCTGACCATAGATGATCCACATGGTAGAATTAGTAGATTAAAGATGTCAACAATTATAAATATTTTAAAGAACATAGAGGAAACTTCTGGTAAAGAACCAAACTGATATTTTTAAGACAAGAAACAAAGAAACAAAACTAAACATAATTTCTGAAGTTGAGAATTTTCTGGAAGCATTTAATGTCAGACTGGATGTAATACAAGAAAATCCCAGTAAAATAGAAGATAGTTGACAAAGAATGAGAGAGAGGGAGAGAGAGAGAGAGAGAGAGAGAGAGAGAGAGAGAGAGAGAAGAGAGAGAGAGAGAGAAATATTTAAATAGGAAGGCCAACAAATAGTCTAATTCTTGTGATAGATTCCCTAAGGGAGAAGAGAGAGAATGAGTAAGAATAATATTCAAAGAGACAGTGGCTCAAAGGTTTCCAAAGTTAATGAGAGATATCAACGCACATACAAAGAAGCTCATCACACTTTAATCTGACAAAAGTAAGAAAAACTATGCTTACACATCAGAGTCATATTGGAAAATCAATGAAAAAAAAGAATATCTTATAAGCAGTCATAGGAAAGAAGACATTTATCATCAGCTGTAATCCTGGTCCGAATGAAGGGCATGAATTCTTTAGCAAACCGAGTGAAAAACATGCCAGTACAGCATTCTATACCAGCAAAAGTAGACTTAAAATGAAAATAACATTTTCAGTCTGACATCAACTAGGCAAACTTTCAGCAGACTTTCAGCCGGTACAATGTTCTAAGACATAATAGAGAAAAATTTTCAGCCCAAAGGATAAGCATTACCCAGGTGGAGAACAAATCTTCAGGAATGAAGGGAAAGTAACATAAAAAATAATTTAAAAATATTTTTGAGATTACTGACTATAGCAATAGGAAAATGAGATGATAGACATATATTATGTAAATGATAAGAAATATAAAAGCAAAACCTATGAAAAGGGTAGCACAAAAGATTAGCAAAATTATAGTTTTGTCCTTATATATGAATGTGACAAAAATATCATGATAAACAAAATGTTAATTATACATGCAGTAATGTCAAGGGGAGCCACTGGACAAAATAAAAAATGAATAATGAAAAGAAAAAAAGTAAAATTAAGCATTTTATTTAACCAAAATAAAGCAGAAATGCTTGAATGAAAAAAAATCTTCAGAAAACAAGAAAGTGGAGGGGAAGTGAGTGAACAAAAAGAAAAATTTCTGTAAACTCTACCCATAACTACAAGATATACAAGAGGAATGAACGTACCACGTTAGGTTGTATCAGTCTGAATAACCATTGAGATCCAACTGGGTGCTGCTTATAAGATACACTTCATCTAGGTCAGTGATAGCTCAGTGGAGGAAAAGGATTGAAAATGTTATGCTACATGAACACTAGCTCACTGCATAAAGCTAATGCTGTGGTAATATCACACAAAATGTTTCAAGAGGAGGAACTCTAATGCAAACAAAGAAGGATGTTGCAAAAATAATGAAATAAGTCAGGTGTGTGGCGCAAGCTTGTAATCCCAGCTACTTGGGCATCTAAGATAACAAGATCAATTGAGCCCAGGAGTTTGAAAGCAGCCTGGAAAAAATCAAGAATCTGCCTTAAAAAAAGAATAAGCTGGACATGGTGATGGTTTGTGCCTATAATATCAGCACTTGGGAAGCTGAGACAGGAAGACTACCAAGAGCATGAGGCCAACCTGAACTCTATAGTCAGATTCAGTCTCAAAAATGAATAAATAAAATTTAAAAAAAGTAGCTTGCCTTCACTATCCCAGTAGTGTTTGGATCATTGGTACTGTACCACTTAGCTAAGGGATGTTAATATTTTCATTTATTGAGCTACTATGCTCCTCTGAGGCATTGACCACCTCATTTAACAGATGAAGAAACAGGTATTGATCAATTGTCTAAAGTAATGCAAGTAAGTGATGCGGAATAAGGATTTAAACATGGGTTGGCTAAGTCTGAAGCCTGAGGCTGCAAGGCCCCAGGGCTAACAAACAAACTGAGAGCAAGGACATAAGATCACACAGTGACTACAGTGCTGGCCCAGCATTTCTGAATCCTGAGGGAAGGTGCAGGGTAGCACATGTAAGCGGCTCAGCAAGCATGTATCTCCTTTGCTCTGGCAACTGTTCCTGCAACTTCACTGGGCAGGAAGGTCGCTCTGTGCCTCTCGGGGGGCACCAAGCATCTCTCTTGTGACACTTTTTCTAGAGGGTCTGTTTTTGCAATCTTCCCGGATTCCATCTTATCCTATGAGCTAATGAGGTTAGCATATAAAGGATTTTGTGATTTTGTGATAAGCCATGTTTCCTGGTGTGAGAACAAACCCAGATGCAGCTCTGGATTCTGCCTGGCCACATCCATGAAATCCTCCATCACAGTTTATATCTAGAAGTCTCTCCACAGCCTTGTGTGCTTACAGGTGGGGATTTAGGGAGGCAGCTATATCATGGGTGTGTGGTACTGGATCACTGGCATGAGATAAGTGGATTAGCCTGCTGGTTGGTTTAGCATAGTTCTGGATGTGGATAACAGGAAGGTCCTTCTTGGTTGTGGGTGGCACCGGCTGGTTGGCATGTACACATGGAATAAAGGAGAAAGAAGGCAGGCCAACAACTTTCTGCCTGCCCTGCCATGAACTGTTTCTCTGCCTTGGGGCCAGCCATCAAGTTTTCAACTGAAACTTCTACAAATTATAAAATAACCCTCTCCTACTCTACCTTGTGAGTATAAGGTACTTTGTCCCAGAAGTGACAAAATAATTAAGACCCTGTCTTTCTCTCCAGACTGAAGTTGAGGTTGTTTTGTGGCAATGAAGAGGTTAAAATTTTCAGCCCTCAAATTTCCCTGGTGATGCAGTCCTGCTCACCACGCACTGGCAGTCATGAGGCACAGCATAATGTTGACTAGAAACAGCACAAGATAAAAATGAATACAAAAACTATTCTTCCCTTCCAAGGAGCCGATGTTCCATCTTTCCCCAAAAGGAAAGATCATGATAAACAGATATCCTTATCTAAGTCGGAAAGGCCTTCTGTGAGACCTGCAGAAGAGCTCTTGGTGGTTTACAGGTTTAGCATACCACTTTTGGAAACAGTAAAGATCTTCCTAAGGGGTCATCAGAAACCAGGTGTCTGGGAAGAAACATTTCTGAGATATCTAAATTTGCTGAAATTTTCCTGCACCTCCAATTCCTTATAAGAATGTCAGACTCTCATCTTGATGGTGCAGTTCCTGTCTTGGAAAGTAATCTCCTGTTCTTCCTGACAGAGTACTCTGATCTGAATAAATTCTTATTTTTCTTATATCCCTTGATTATTGATAAATTCTTTTACTACTTACACCACTGACCCTCTGCATGCCATCCTGCATGGCATATATAGCAGGTTCTTTTTTAAAACCAAAATGCTATTGTAATTTCTTTGCTTATTGATAAAGTTAGGAAATGAAAAAATGAAAGCAGTGGTATTTATGCAACAATTAAGCAATTTTTGCTAATGTACATACATTCAGAAAGATAAGACAAAAATAATGTATGGCAATAAATGAGTCTATCTAGCACAGGAGAAGAGGGAAACTGAAATGTCTGGGATGACGTGGTGATTACCATTGTGCTATGATTCACATTAGTTACCCTGTTTCTTCAATACAAGAAGCTAAAGATCATGAAGATTGTGAACTAAGTATGTTGCTGCTAAAATGGTAGTAACTTGATTTATCCTTTTTTTTTGTGGTACCAGGAATTGAACTCAGGACCTTGTGCTTGCCAGCCAAGCACTTATTCCACTGAGCTATCATCCTTACCCTCCCCCCGTAACTTGATTTAAAAAAACTCCTTGCTTTGTATAGATCTAAAGACTTCTTAAAACCAATGCATTCAACTCTACTGATTTAAACATCCATGCAATTGATGTCCCCCAAGTCCCAAAGCCACAAATTAAGAACAGCGGCTGTGGTGTTGCCTGCTGCAGAGAAAATTGCTCATCTGGTAAAGAGGTGGGGCTTAGTAATTTCTAGGCTTGTAGGACTCTCCAGTGGTGCAGAAGTTTCTTTTGGATCCCAAAATCCTTGAGGTGCTTATTGGATTCATGAGTTGTTAGGTTGTGTTCAATCACACACACACACACACACACACACACACACACACACACATACACACACGTTAATATACTATTGTGATATACAATCAAGTACTACAAAGGTGGTGTGCTACAGGGATACCTAATATACTTTATAAAATAACAGCACCTCACCAAATGCTGATCTGTCTTATTATGATTCTATTTATGTCTCCTATTCATAAGCAGATTAATAGCCTATCATGAAATGGGTCAACAACAAGGGCAAATTCAGAAGGCAGTCTCAGAAAATAGAAAAGCAGCTTTTAAGAGCCAGGATATATAAATTATCTTCTTTCTGGACTTACATATAATGGAAGGCAGAGGTACATGGCCAACTCCATTCATTCACTCATTCATTCATTTATTCAAGTTTACACAATCAATATAACACCTAAATGACTAACCAATTGACAGATATGGCTAATCATGTAGGCAACACTTCATATACTCCATGGGTGCACTGGGAACAGTATTGGCAATTAAATCTCTGCTGATCTATGGTTTGAGGATCCCACCTCTATGTTCCAGAAAGAGAAGATTTTTAGATAATCATAAACTAGTTACATAGAGTCTTCCATTTCATGAAAGGTTTTGGTAATTGGGAAGAAAATGCTCTCTTTAATTTTGTGTGGTTGTATTAAATGTTTGGGCAGAAACCAGCCAATGTTCACTTTGCTATGTTTTGATTTTTGTGTCTTGGCACAGCAAAGGATTTTTGTGGGTGATTATTCTGAACATTTTTTTTCTGGATTAGACATGCCACCTACACTATCCTTTCATAATTATCACATTCTTCTATTAATTTTTATTTTGAAGTTCTTAACCTATACAGATGAAACTTTATTTTCTTATGAACTTACTTGTCAAATACCTCCTTATTTATAATAGCATGATATTAACTATTCATATCTTTAAAAATACTCTTTCCTTGCAAATGCAATTTAAATTTGATGATATAAATATTTTGGCACAAGGGAAATGTTTTAATAGGCGGGTGGCATTTAATCTATTTTATCAAGATGGCCTGAACTTAGGAAGCTTGTTGGGATTTAAAAATATGTTTTGATTTATATTTTACTTTATAAAGTATGACCAGGAAAATGACTAATTAGAAACATGGCTCAAAATATAAAAGGTACTGATTGATTCAAATTACAAAAAGACCAGGAATATTAAAACACCTCCTTCCTTCCCTGTTTAACCAGAGATGAAGGGGTTAAGTACCCTTTGTTACACATCCTTGGCCTTGACTCTAATGAAGAAGGCAATAACATTACCTTTCATTCACTGTTAGCCTGTAGTGTATTAATTAGCAAAATCACTCACTTAACTGCTCTCAGGGAAATATGCCACTTGTTTCCCACTTTTCCTCACCTGCTTGAACACATAATGGTGACATTGTAAGAAAATTCTAAAATACTGAGAATGTAGCCTTATTCATGTTTCAACTACACCAAGAGAAAGTATAACTGGTATTTAAAACAAGGCCTGGTATAGTAATGCAGATATTGGCATTATTGTTACCTGTTTTAATTATATCACATTATTGCAGGCTTTTGTTTGTAACTGCATACATACATGAAAATCTCCTTTCTTCTTTAGGTGTTTTTAAGGGTCAGAATAATTAAATCACTCCCTAAGGACACATAGCCACTGTTGATGGTACATATCAACTCCTAATAATGGTACGGTGTTTGTAATCTGGACTTTTCTTTAAGCTAGTATGGTAACCAGCCTCCCAGGAATACATAAATGTCTCAGTATAATCAGAGTTGTAGTTAAATATTTATGTATGATGTTAATGTTAGTCATTGAAGCATTATTTCAAATAGTGAAAAATTGGGAGCAACATAAATGTCCAATAGTTGAAAAATGGTTAAATAATTTATAGGACAAGGGAATATTATTCCATGATTAAAAATTATGTTTTCAAAAAACAGAGCCATTTGTAGATACTTAGTGTAATGAAAAGCAGAGAAATAAGATCAGGTTTTAAAGCAATGGACAGAATACTTTTAAAAGAAAAACATGCAAATGCACATACATCAGAAAGCAAAGGAAAATTGTAAGATTGGAAGTAGATAGACCCAAGAATAGTCAGACACTTTCTCCTTTTTGGTTTGGTTTTGGAATGCTAAAGATCAAACCTAGAGTCCCACTTATGCCATCAAAGCACTCTGCCACTGTGTTCCATCCCCGGATAGATTATTTTTTCCTGATTGAAATAATGAGTGATTTTAATTATCATCATCACACTTATATCTACATTTCTCTTTTTTGTATAAATGGAAGGGGTACTACATGATGTTAGACATACACAGTGAAACCATTACTGCATATAAGAGATTTGATATATCCATCCTCTTCCATGGATTATGATGATTTTTTGTGCATATGGTAAGAAAACTGAAAAATCTACTCTCTTGAAGATTTTCAATATACTATAGTGTTCTATAGCCCCCTTGTTACACATTAGATCTCTAAGCATTTAAATTTTTAATTAATTAATTAATTAATTAGGTACAGGCTCTCACTATGCAGCTTGGACTCATAGTGATCCACCTGTATCAGCCTCCCCAGGGCTGGGGTTACAGGTATGTACCACCATCGCTGGTTTCTGTAGCTCATATGGCATGGGCCTGGCAGCATATTGTACCAGGGATCGAACCTGTCTTTGTGCTTGTCAGGCAGATTCTTAGATTGCTAAACTATCTCTCCAGCCCCTCTAAACATTTTTTTATTCTACATACCTGCAATTTGTACTTTTCTAACATAATTTTCTCATTTCTTCCTCTTCCACTGCCCCCAGTAATCACCATTGCACTCTCTGTTTTGACTTTTTTTTTT
>NDGN011453092.1:0-22014 GCA_002564285.1 Tympanoctomys barrerae
GCAGAACTGGAGCATCTGGGGTCAAAGCAGTAGCAAAAATTTCAGGTTTTCATATCAGTACTGCAACAGAAGCCAATGCAAGCAAAGCCCTCGGAAGCCCTTCGCTGCACAGGTCACCTGCCGGGTGCACTGGGGAAGGCACATCAGCAAATCCTCCAGTCAATGCCTGTGGGGACAGGGAGGAAATAAGGTATAGAGCAAATGTGCAACCTAAAAGGTACAAAGTCTGCACAACAGCTGCCACAAACAAGCTTTTCAGGACTGTTCTGCTTCCCAGTGATTCTCTCTGGAGCTGGGGAGCTGGCTTGGCACGGAGTGACCAGCTCAGAGCTGCTGGCCAGGGCGCAGCACCCTCTCTGACCCTCTAAGTGCACTTATCATGTACTAATTAGCACTTAATAAGCAGCAACCCGGCATCCACTTCTGAAACAATAAAGCGACCTCATCCCCACTTCAAAGATGAAGAAACTCAGATTAAGATGGTAACAGCAACAAGAATAAAGAGCCACCTACAGCTAATCAGAGTTAATAGCACAATTAGAACCTGGAGCTTCCCAATCTAGGATCTGGTTGCAGGCAAGAGGGCTTCATAATGAGCCACCCCATTCCTCTTTGAGTCACACCCTGGGGTGGAATAATTAAGGCAGGCAGGATTCCTTTCAACAGGCGCCAAGTTCCAAGTATCTAGATGTACGGTGGGAGGCCCCGACTATCTCTTCCGCCAGGTGTGAGATCTGAGATCTCAGGGTTGCGAAGGGCTGGGCGGAGACCCCTCAGCATTGACATAGAGGTCCTCAGAGAGTGAAAGTTAGACTGGGAAGTGGTTTGAACACACTTCGGGGTATGCACAGGACCTGTGCCCAGGATGTGGTCAGTATGATTTATGATTTTACCCTTGCTTCCACTCTCGGCTAGAACCTAATGTTTTTTTTGTTTATTTGTTTTCGTTTTGAATACTGTGGATTGAACCCAGGGTTTTCACAATGATTTAACTCCCCAGTTCTTTTTATTTTTTATTTTGAGGAGGTTCTCACTAAGTCATGAAGTTCTCCAGGGAAGGCTCACAGCTTGCAGTCCTCCTGCCTCAGCCTCCCAGAGCACAGGAACTGTAAGTATGCACTTGACGTCTTTATCTGGGGGACAGGGAGCCCAGTGCTTCTGAAAGTGGAGTTCTTGAATCCATAGTTTTTGTGGAGAATACATTACATGTGAAACTCTCAGCCTTCTCCCCACCCTGTCTTGGATGAGAAATTTTAAGGTTGAGGCCCATCCCTGTGCATTTCAGTAAACCCTCCAGAGGAGCCCAAGGACTTCCGTTTCCTCCCAGGTCTACTCCACTAGAGCATGGGCCTTCTTCCACCACCCCACAGAACCACCCTGGCATGGGTCCTTCCCACAGAGAACAGACCCTTGGATGCAGTGCCTCCTCCCAGCTCGGTCTTCTGCAGAATGCCTTTCCTCTTCCAGGAAGCCTTTCCTGATTGCTTGTTCTTTGCCCACAGCCAGCAGCAGTGGCCTAGTTGTGAACCCCAGTTGATGTTACTTTTTGCTAGCTGGTCCTTTCCTAAAACTATAGTCTCACAGCACTGGCCACAGGGCTTAGCACACAGTACTATGTACATGGTATATCTTTTTTATATTCAGTGCTTCAACCAATTATGTTTTATAAACTCATAATATGTATTCAATAAATATGCACTAAAGCCGGCCAAACAGCTCAGCAGATTAAAGCACTTGCAAGCAGGTACAGGGGCTGGGGGTTGGATCCCTGGGCCTGCTGTGCCGGGCCCGCCCCGGGGATACATTGAGCCAGCAATTGAGACGGGGTGTGATGGTGCACAACTGTAATCCCAGCTCTTGGAAGGCCGTAAACAGGCGTATCACTACAAGCCCGATCTAGTAGTGAGACCCCGAACACTCTGTAGACCCTTCCCTAAAATACAGACAATGAATAAATAAATAAAATAAATGTGTACTGTGTTAGTTTGAAGAATATACCCAGTGTTCCCTTATCTTACATTTAGTCTTTATTTTTATACCCTTCTTTTTTATTATGCATGGAAGTCAACTTGAATTTTTTCTCCCTCTAGTCTAATTTAAAAAGAGATAACATAAGTGTATCTTCCCTTGAAATTTGATTCTCTTTACCATGTGAGAGAGTCACTGATTAATAACTCACTGTGCTGAACTTTTAGACACCGTGTGATCTGATCATCATTTTTCCCAGGTTAATATTTATTTACTAAGCGCTACTGGAGAAACGCTAGAGATAATATCATTTCGAGCAAACACTTCGGTTTAGTTCTTCCGATGTTTTGAACGTGGCTTGAGATATAGGCTTTACGTAACATCAGCGGCCCTGCCCCGATTAGAAATGATTCCCTGTATGGTCTAGACTGCTTCCTGGCCAGATCCCAAGAGTGACAGAGTCTCTCATCAGAGCGTGAGCTGTGATGTTTGGGGAGACTTTGTAGAGGACAAAAAGGATGTCACCTTGCTATTGCATGTTAGAAACAGCGCTTTCCTTATTCCACAGCTGCCTGAGCTTGCGGACAAGATCAGCATGAGTCTTGTTTTTAGAGTCTTGCAGTTGCTCAGGGGAAAGGGTGAGTTGGACCAGCAGCTCTTGCCACAAGAGAAATACCAAGGACGCCAGGAGAGGAACATCCCCAGCGCGTCTCCTAGAGGAAGTGACTTCCCAGCACGATGCCGCAGCTGCTTGGGATTTGGCCAGGGAAGGTTAGGGAGCATAAATGAGGGAATACTCTTCGAAAGCAACAGTGGAGTAGTTGGGTGTCCACTAATGAAAATTCCCACTAGATAGGACCTGGCACCCGAGGGGCAAAGCAGCAATAACAACGGAAATGCTTCTTAGATCTGGGGTGCTCCGAGCATGGCCCGGAGGTTCCTGAGCCCCATACCCAGTGTTTGTGGATCAGGGGTGATGCCTGGGAATCTGCATTTCTAACACACTTCAGGGCAATGCTGGTGTGACTTATCAGGAAGCCACAGGAGGAGAGTCTGCATTCTAAGTGAGGAAAAGGGTCCTTAGTGATTCCATTTTTTTTTTAAATTATGTATTTGGTACAGGGTCTTGCTACACAGCTGGGACTCAGTCATTCTCCGGTTCCAGCCTCCCCAGTGATGGGATGATAGGCATGCGCCACCCTGCCTGGTCGTGGTGGCTGACCCTGTGTGCCCAGGGCAGGGTCAGCATGGCATGTGGTACCGGGGATTGAACCCATGTCCTTGTGCTTGCCTAGGCAGGCGTTTAGACCGCTGAGCTCTCTCCGCAGCCCGGTGATTCCATTTTAATGGTGAGAAGTACAAGGGGTGATGCATGAGGCTGAATCACTTCCGCCAGACCCAAGGCGGCAGCACTGGAACTGGCTCTCGGAGGTGCACCGGGCTGCTTCCCAGCCTCGTCTATATCAGGCTGCCCAAGCATGAGCAGCAGGAGGTGGCCCCGGTGAAGTCACAGACTGTCTTGCTGACATCTCATAAATGATATTCCAGAGAGACTTGAGGAGGGAATGCACAGAGAGGCGAGGCAGCAACATGTGAGTGTCACCCATCCCCCCAGACCCTTTATCCTCCATGGGGCTGAGGAATGGGGACAGCGGAAGAAGCTTTCTGATGCCCGTGAGAGTCATTTCAGATATGGATTACTAAGAAAATGCCAAAAAAAAAATCAGTAACATGGTAAAAACTGATCATCAGCTATTTAATGTCTATGAAAGGTTTCGACAATATTTGAATTTATTGGAAGAAAATTAAGGCTGCTACTTAACTACTATGCATGTACACAACAGATACACACATGAGTGTAGACTTGAATGTGTACACCAAATGATAACTTAACCTCTTGATGCCGCAGGGAATGAGACTCAATATGTGTGCATTTGTGTGGGTGGAGAGTTCTGTGGTCCTCACCTTCTTCCAGCCAGAGACCCTCACGGAAGCACAGGCGAGAGTCTGGTTCCCACAGCTGCCCATGTTCAAATCCTGCACATTTCCCACAGCTTTCAAACCACACTGCAACCAAGGCTTAACCTTTACTGAACTGTCAGCACAAGTCAACAGGGAAACACCACACTGTCTCTGCCCTGCAGATGGGGAAACAGGGCCTCCAGATGCGCAGGAGCTGATGCTTGTCACAGCTGATGGTGAAGCAGTTTGCAGAACGCAGGCTGGAGCGGCTCTGTCTCTATGAGCCTGTAGAGTTGTGTGCTACTTGTGCAGAGATCAGATAATAATTAAAATAAGGAAATGCAAATGTGCTCATGCTCTTGTCACTTTATAAAATACATCCTTAACCTTGGGGTCCACCGTCACCCTCACAATCTTCTTTGGACCTGCACTGGATGGCATCGGGACTGTCAGCACCTTACCTAGCCCTTCTAGACCAGACTATGACATCAAAATGGGGACAATGGCAGCCACTGATGGAGGGTCTGGAAAGCAGGTTTGAGAGCTTTCGGAAGTGCTACAAAGATTTTCCACAGCCATTCAGCCACAGAGCACTCACTCAGTGGCCTGCTGTCCCCCTAATGCTTGTCAACAGAGCAATGTCTAACTGAGCAAATAGAGATGGGAGATGGAACTCGAGGAACCCTGGTGGTCTAGTTGGCTGTCTTGCTATCCATGTTCACTGATGGGCCATATTCGGGGTTACTAGGTTCATCCGATGGGAGGGGAAGGTGTGATCTTTGTAGAGTACCCAGGTAGCTAGGATACACTCTCATTTCAGCCCCTGGTGTTTGCTCACCCCCTGCTTTGGGCTGCAGGCCATTGCATTTATCATTAGGACATGGCTTCTCACCCAGTGGTGATCTGGATTGGTCAGTTTTCCCAATAAGCACAAAATAGTGGGCATCCATATGTAACTAAGAGGCTTACTTGGCTTATATTTTCAGAGGCTTCAGTCCATGTTCAGTGGGCTCCAAGACAGAGTTAGCATGGCAGAAGAGCATGGAGGACACTGCCCACCTCGTGGTGGTTGAGGGCAGGGTACTGGGAGAAATCCCCAGAGAGAAAGGGGCCAGAGACCAGACACTGTCCCCAAGGGTAAGCCTCTAGGACCCTCCAGACACTCACAGCAATGCGATTTCATGATCCCCTCCATGGCTGTCAAGCCAGTCCAGTTGACTGTATCACTTACTGTCACACCATCCTCCCAGGGACAGGGTATCCCACAGTCACAAGCCAGGGCGCTGGCTAAAGAGAGCCCCAGTGTGAAACCCGCCTCTGCTGCTGGGTGACGCTGGGTAAGTGACTAACCTCTCTGCCCGTGTCCTGACGTGAAATGAAGACCTGCATAAGGCTCCTCCTCCCGTGATTCTGAGGGTGAGATGAACCCACTTCTGAACACCATAGCGCCCAGCACAAGGCAAGCAGGAGCTGACTGTGTGGTTGCCAGTCCTCTGCCTCCTGTCTCCTGCTCCTCACCCTGTCACAGGGTGCCTCTGCCCACTCAGACCACTGTGATCATCTGAGCGGCAGGCTCTCCGCCTATAAGCAGAAGAATACATGGGCACACCAGGCCTGAGGTCCTGACACACTGCTGACTGTAGCTGAAGAGCTTTGTTCAAACGAATTATGCACAGAAATGCAAGAACCAGACGTTTCTCTTACATATAAAGTATTATTCTTGGTTGAAAGATGCAGCCAGTTTTACTGAATGAGCATCTTCCAGTCTCAGTTTTGTCTTCTGAAAAATGAGACTGCTCTTGGACCGAAGGCCTGAAGGTGACAGAACGAAGAAAGAAAAGTGTGCGTGGTCTTTAGTTCACAAAGGGCCCCTGGCTGCCTGGGTTTTGTGCTGCCCCAATCTCTCCTGTAAGGGGGTGTAGCTCCTGCCCACTGCTGTGGCCCCTAAGTCTGCTCCTTGGCAACAAAGAGTTGGATCCAGTTCAGGAAAACACTGTGTGTGTGCTCTTACTGCTCTTCTGCCTGTGCAGGGGCAGAGGTCGGGATCAGACATCTCTGGGTCTCTTGCAACCTGACCCAAAGCTCAGGACTAATGTTGTGCTCACAAGGGCTACAGGCCTAAGGCCTTCTCAATATGCTTAGCACCCCAATCATGCGCCCTCATGTGAGTTAACAACACTGGGATGTGGCTGCCTCCTCCCAGTGCGCTCGTGCAGACGAGATGGAAGCTCTAAGCTCTACATCATGCTTTGAACAAGCCCTTATAGAACACAAGACTCTTTTTTCTCTGCCCTAGAAGCTCACTGTTACTGAATTGAGTCAAATCATGGTACAATGTCATAGAGCCCTATAGCCATTGGCCAGCCCTGAAATGATCCTCCACATCACATCCGCCTTGCAAGGAAGAGCCTGTTCTCACAAATTTGTGCAATCTGGAAATGGTGGTGGGATGTTTTCTGAGAGGCACTCTGGGAGATTATCCTTTGATGACTAGAGACTCACCTTAGTGGTATGGGCGGTTACTATCTGAACTGCCCTCAGTCAGTGCCTACCTTGGCTGAGTGACCCAGACATGGGCCAGTATGATGGAGAGTGATTCTCAGTACTCCGAACAGGAAAAACAGGGGCCAACCAGAAACTAGGCAGGGCTTGCCCATGTACTTTTGATCAAGATTAACTTCTCAGTGTCAGTTTTGATTTTGGGAACAGTATGCAGGCTCTGGCCATTGTTGGCTGCACGTTGAGCACAGCCACTAAATAATGTTTAATTATGGGTTTGCAGAGTGGTAGGGTGTGTGTGTGTGTGTGTGTGTGTGTGTGTGTGTGTGTCTGCTTTTGTGTGTATCCTTGGGCAGGTCCACATTAGTTCTTTGGAAGAGGCACCTTGTCACCCTTAAAAATAACTGGTCCCAAGGATGGATCACAGTGTTGCAAGTGTTTTTCACGTATCAGTTATGTTTCTTAATAAATTTTTATTATAAAAGAAATATAGGTTAGTTGCAATTTTTAACACCCAGAAGAGTGTAAATTTTCACAGTTACCCATTATTCCCTTTTCCAGTGCCTAAATAGTCCCATATAGGGGGCATTGATCCATATAATTTCTGTAAAGCATGTATGTGCTTCTTGATGTATTTTTAAACAATGAGAATCATACTATTTATGTCACTTCCTTTTTTTTCAGTCACTGAATGATACTGACTTGTTTTTGGTGGGAATTCCTATCAAAATTCAGGTTAAAGGTTAAAAGGTGGGAATTTCAGGTTCAAAGTGTTATTAGCCAGCTTGCATGCAGCTGAGACAAACTCCTCAACACCTGAAACTTAAAGGAAAGTTTTATTATGGTTCACAGTTTCAGAGGGTTCAGTTCATGGTGTCCATGGTCAGCTGGCTCCTTTCATGGCAGTAGAACATGGTAGAACACAACTCATGGTAGTCAGAATGCAGAACAGATGGAAAAGAGCCAGGGAGGGGGGCCCAGGGATCAGACGAAGCATCCCAAGCCACGCCCCATGCTTCACCACCTTCAGCCAAGCCCCACACCCTGGTAGCCGTTCAGCTGTGAGCTTGCCAGTGGGTTAACCCATGCACATGGTTAGTGCCTTCAGAATCTAATCACAGTTGCAGGAATATGGTCAGGCGCATACTCAAGATTAACTGCCACAGGGAGAGGCTCTTCAGAGTTCTCAGGGAAATAGAAAACTGGAGAAATGGTGACTGAGACTGTTCGGGCTGCGCTGAAGGGAAAACCCCAAGTGTGACCCAAATTGATGGGGAGACTGACCAGAGAAGAGAAGGGGTAGGTCTGAGAAGAGCGAGCCCAAGGTAGGGAGGGAATCTGGGCTCGGGTGTCGGATGAGAAGCCTTGGATGGAGATTGACAAGACAGATGGCAGTGGCTTTCAGATTCTTCTCCCAGGAATCTTATCTTCCTGTCTCCACGTCTTCCTGTCCTCTGTACCACGTGGATCCACCCACCTTGATAAGGAACAGGAAGTACTGCAACATGGATCCAGCTTTTAGGATGACGACAGCTTCTGCCTCTCATGTCTTAAATTTCTGTCTCTGGAGCCATGATCTATGGTACGGAGTCCAGTGCTCAGTGGAGTGACCACTTGAAAAGCCCCTGGAAAGGAACAGCCCTGGAACAGTGTATTGAAGTAATGAGCCATCTCAGGTTTTTCCTCTTGCATCCTCAAACCGCAGCCTCCCTTTGACCACAGCCACTTAAACATTCCCAAGGAGACCAACATCACAACCTTCCCACTGAACCCAATCAACCCACAACTGGGCAACAATAAAGTGCTGATGTTTTAAGGTACTTAGTTTGCACTGACCTCAACACATGCTTGTTAGACAGCAAGAGAACCAAACCCATAGGCAATGATGCGAGTGTGTGTATGCAGGCCTGATATATTCTCAGGAAATTACCACCTGAGACTCTTACACATGGGTCTTGAAAGTGCTTGCCCTCGTGGTCGGAATGTCATATTTTTTAACTGAAGTTGCTCTTTGAGCTCCTTTGGGAAGAGTAAGAAGAGGATGGCTACAATTGCATTTCATCTATTCCCATCAAACCCTGGCCAGTGTCCACTCAAAACAGAAGGAAGCTTATGTCTTCTTAAATAGAGCAATTAGAAAATGAGTGAGTTCACCTTTTACATATAACAAAAAGTGAAAGAGGAGAAAATAGAAGAAAAGTGTTGAATCTTGGTATATTCCAAGGATTATAAGGATTTGCAGACTGGTTATTTATTTAGCTCCCTATGACCGTGACTGGCGTAGTGAGTTAATTCCTGGAAAGGACCATGTGTGTATTCTTTATTAATTGACATTTTCCTTTAACAAAGAACATAAGGACAAGTAAAAATTGTCATTATCAGAGAGTAATGGGTTTTCTTTTGAGAAGCCCATGTGTTTTATGAGGACAGCGTCTTTCATCCTGCAGCATTCCAGAGGTATTTAGAAACTTTATGGGGCTTGAAATGGAGCCACCTCTGGCATGAAACCCAGGAACACCTCTCGCCATTTGAGGACAGGATGTACGGAATGCCAACCGAAACCACCCAGAGCACGTAATTACCAGTTGAATTATCAATTACCAACTGGAATGGGTCCAGGCCTCAGGCTCAACTCCTGCGACAAACATAAGGAACTATTTGAGGGCCACACATGGTTTGACACCTTTGCTTTGGCCTCACCACCATCTGTGACCCTAGAGCAAGGAATATTTAAATAGATTAAGTCTTCTTCCCTGGCCGATGTTGAGTTCTGACTCATAAGAGTCAAGGCATGAACTGTGTTCGACCCTGCTGACCACCTGGCCTGGGGCGTAAGCAGGGAGCCTTGAAGAGCAGAAGATTCAAATCCGTCATTGGGCTCTTCTGTCAGCCTCGGGCTGGGAAGCAAGAACGACATCAGCCCAGTGCCTGGAATTCTCTGGTAAAAATACGCAAAAATGGCAGGGTGCTGAGGGATGCATGGAACAACTTGAGGAACAGGATCCTGACACGAGCAAGTAAACATGTGGGGCTCATACCTGTGGCTTCTTGTCTGTACATGTTTCTGTGTGTGACAAGGAATAGCTATAACCTGGGGGTCTGTTTGTGAGTTCACACATTGGCTATCCCTAGTGGTTTCATTCTTTTTTTTTTTTTTGGTTCAATTTGTTGTTGTGATGGTTGTATCTATTTGTTTTATTCAATAAATAGTCATTGGCAGAAAGCAGCACAAAACAGAACAAAGTAAACAAGGTTCAGTCCTCCCAAGCTTCTAATCAAATAATGGACCAGAGAAGACACCAGGCAGCTATGATCGAGTGTGACAGAAGTGTAAAGCAGCTAGGCACGAGTTCTGTAGTATGAAGGCCTCTATCAGTCTGCGGGGACACATGGGGGCAAACCTACCGAAAAATAATAGATGTTACTTTGGTAGGGAATGGGCAAATTTTGGCCCCTGGAACACTAGGAAAATAGTGAGAGCTAGAAAGGGACCCTCCAGAATGTGTAGTGGATACAGTACGAACCCCCAAATCTGTAGCCAGGGTTACATTAACACCCAGCCCTCTCCACATCCGGTGAGCTTGGGCAGTGGATTTTATGTCCCAAGAACAAAGAATGAAGGGCATGTTTGCTCCTGGCAGTAGAATTGGGGAGCGTGAGGAGATCGAGCATTAGAGTTGTGTGTCCTTGTCTTGTTCTCTAATGGCTTTGATAGGCAAACTCCCTGAAAACTTGAGAATACAAGGTTTCTGTCTTCAGCGGCTTGCTAGGTTGACGAGCCTCATTCTGGATTTGGTGAAGTGCATCATATGTGGAAAGAAGGAAGAGAAACCCTTTTATTTCTTGCTAACTGTCCTCAGCCACTAAGCTGAAAAATTCTACATGGGAACATTTTCCAGGAGGCAGCGTGGTATCCACTGATATGTGGGGAACTCATTTCTGAAACATTTTTGTTTCCAGTTTTCTTTCTTTCTGCACCATAGATGAGGCTCTGTTCACTTCATCCCTGTCTTAATCGCTCAAGATCAGCACTTTTCTCAAGGGGAGCTCTTCATCTGAACTCTTCAATGCAGGATATGGTTTGAGAGACTGTGCCCAATTCTTCCAAGTGTCCTACAAACTACAATCCTTACAGAGATGGGACACAGCCATACATTTAATAAGTAGAACCTTTAAGCATGCAAAAGAGAGTTCTTTCATGCTGTGGGCATTTGAGAGCATACTTACCTTACAAGACTATAACTCTTCCAGATATTTCTAGAATCAGGTGTCTGAACTACTCCTTGACACATCCCAAGTCCATTCACTTTTGAAAAGTCTGGGCTCACCATGGACATACTTCTTATCTGTCTCCTTGTCCTCATGAAGGGTTGGGACTGCTGTTTCTTTCTTGGCCACTAGATTGCCAGCATTTATGTCATGAGTGGATAGCGTGTTCTTAATAAACCTTGGTGGAGTTAACTAATTATCAGTAAACAGTGAAGCTCATTTCGTCCCAGCCAGAACTTTGCATATATATAAATGTAAGTTCGTTAAAACCCTGCTACATACACACACACCAGAAATATTCATTTCTTGGGTTTTTTTCTTTCCTTTTCAATAACTTCCTGAATGTGGCACACCTGAAACTGCTCTTCTCAACAGGCAGGATCATAAAATATTCAGACTGGTTTATCTCTGCTTTGTATAATGTGTTGCCCTGCAGGCCCCTCCACCTTTCCGGAAAAACAGCGTTCTCCTGGATGAATGGCAGGAAGCCCATGGCTGGGGACGGAAGCCATCGAGAAGGAGGAGTGGCAAAGGAAATGGTCCCTCTCTCTCGTGCCCTGAAAGAGTGATGGGCATATCTCCCAGATAGCAAGAACATCTGCTTGGCTGATAAAATCCATAAAGTCTGCCCCAGTTGGTTCATGGCTTCAGCAGGAGGAGCGGATTAGAGCTTGGGAACAGCACGCACCAGCAGTTAGGAGGCTGCAGGCTGCAGGTTGCAGGATTTGGTAATTTTCCCAGGCAGCCAGGTCTGCTCGGACACGCAACTCCCAACTGGCTCAGCGCGGCGCGTGCTGTAGCCTGGCTGAGATGAGATGAGAGTGTTGGAATCCTGTGGACTCAGAAAGCTTTTGCACTGTTGTCCTGTTGGTCAGTGGCGATTGGGCTCCATTCTTATTTATTAGCTGTTGGTGTTACTCTGATTTCTGGCCCTGCTTCAATGAGTATCACTACATCACTTTGTGAATGCTTAAGCACTTCAGCGTGGGGCCAGCGAGATAGCTCAGCAGACTAAAGCGTCTGCTTAGGCAAGCTTAGGCAAGCGCAGGGGCCATGGTTCGATCGCTGGTACCACATGCAGTGCCAGCCCCGCTGTCAGGACAAGCTGAGCTGGTCATAGAGTCCAGGCATAGTGGGACACACCTATAATCCCAGTGCTACGGAAGCTGAAAATAGGTTCACTATGAGTCTGAGTTGCATAGTGATACTCTGTAACAACCAAAGCATTAAAGAAAAAAAAAAAAGAACTTTAATGTGTCTGCATGTGCATGTATTCATTCACACGTGCACAAGTGTGCATTGCTTCTTATAATCAAGACAACAGGACATCTTGACAACAGCTAGTGCGTCTGAAAGCTGTGTTTGATGCATGAGAAGTGGTTTGGGGTGAGAGTTGCCAGATTTCACATTAAAAAAGTATAGAACACCAGTTAAGAATATGTTTTCAATACCTCTGGAGATATTCTCACTGTTTAACAAATTTTCATTTTGCATTTGAATTTCAAATTCATCTTGGCATCCTCTGCTTTATCTGGTGACCCTATTATTATGTATTAGTTTCCTAAGCCTGCTGAAACCAGTGATTGCAAACTGAGAGACTTAGTACAAAGACCCAGAAGAAGGTCATCCACATAGCTGTGCAAGTTACAAGAGTGAAATCCAGGTGTCGACAGGGCCATGGCCCTCTGAGGCTGCACATGAAGCTGCTCCTATCCTCTTCCTAGCTCGCAGTGGTGTGCAGCTGTGCGTGGTGTCCTATACTTTGCGGCTACGTCATCCCATCTCTGCCTACGTGGGCTCATGAGCTTCACCTTGTGCTTTTCCATGTCTACTTCTCTCAGCCTGCTTCAGAGTGAGCTCAGCTTATGAGTTGTTACCTGAAGCAATTCTGTTTTCAAGTAAGTTCACATTCTGAGGTAGTAGAGATTAGGGCTTCAACAGATCTTACCAGGGATACATACTCTTCCATAACATGATGGACATTGTATTTTAATCCCCAGAATAACTCAGTTCTGGTTCACTATGAAAAACCTACCCAGATCCAACATCATGCTTACATATGAGGAGATACCCAGCTCTAGGCATCAGACCTCAGCGCTGTGGTCTTTCTGTGACAGGGTTCTGATCCAGTCCCTGACCTTTAGCTCAGGGTCCAAACATGAAATGATGTGGTTGGAGCCCTGCTATCCAATATGGTAGACCCTGCTACATGTGGAAACCAGCACTTGAAATGCAGCTAATTAAAATAGCAATTACCTAAGTGTCACACATACACTGGATTTTGAAGACTTAGACATAAAAGAGAAGAAATTAAAAATGTAACAACAAAGACAACTAAAGAAAACATAAAATAACTTACTAGTGGTTCTTTAAAGGTGCTGAAATGCCAACATGATATTTTTAATGCAGTGGATTAAATAAAATTATATATATATATATATATATATATATATATATATATGGTTTTTTGTGTTTTTAAGAAGTTCACATGAAATGTTTTATTTCATTCTTTTTAGGAAATTTTTATGGATTTTTTTTCTTTTATACTTTTAACTTGGCCCGAAACATGATAGATCATTGAGTCTCAAATTTTTCATTTGCTTGTTTATTGAAAAAATATTTTGTCCCTTGAATCCTTCATTCAAGAACAACTCAGGGTATCCTCAATAAGAGCTACTTTTATATATTTAATCATTTCTTTCTACCGAGCACATCTGGGAGTTGGGTGTGGATAGTGAACAGCAGGCTGGCGTATCTCCCTTCCCTCCTAGAGCTGGCATTCTCATTGAGGTGAGGTGACACACACAGCAAGCAAACAATTAAATACATCATTCACTGTAATTTGAAAAGTCAAGTTTTATTGGTGATAAATGCCAGAAAAATCAGAAGTAGGAACACCATGGAGATGGTGCGTAGGGTCAGGATTCCTCAAGGACAAGGCCTTACAGCTGCTCCCTGAGCCCTCATGGGATAGATTCTGCCACCCCCATCCCCAGCTAGCCAGCGGGGGTCTAAAAGGAAGAATCAGAGCTTCTAATTCAAAGTGAAGCCAAGAAGAGCAGAGGAAGAGTGCGCTAAGGAACCCACAGCCTTTGAGCCCAGTCTCAGCTCCTGGGAAGGGCTGGGCATTTGCTCTAAAGCACGGAGACAGGAAGGAGGCCAGCACCTGGCTGTGCTGTGGGGACAGGATTTCTCCCAGGAGGAACTGCCAGCAGCAGATGCCATCATGATATCACCAGCATCAACATCTGGCCAGAGAGCGCAAGGAAAGGATGAATAAAGAAGCTGCAAGGAGGAAGGGAGGGTAGAAAGCCCCTGGTGGAGGGGAAGTAAGGATGAAGACCGCAGGCAAGGTGGGACTCACACATTTATCAAAGCATCATGTGGTACCTCACACGTATAGAGCTACAAATAGGATTTTAAGCAAAAAAAGTTATAATTTTTTAAAAAAGAAAAATTTAAAAGAGGGAAAGCCCATGATGGAAAAAGGGAGAAAAACGAAGAGAAGGGAAGAGGATAGGAAAGAGAGAGGATAAACAAAAGGAGAAGGAAGGAAGAAGAGGAAAAGGAAATAAAAGGAGGCAGAAAAGGAGAAGCAAAAGGAAGAACAGATGAAAGAAGAGGACGAGGACAGGGAGGAAAAAGAAAAGACGCAGGTAAGGTGGTGAGGCTGACCATCTCAGCACTGGGTTCTTTCATTTATTTCCTTGAAAGTTTTATATCTAGAATCACCTGATCAGGAGTCAGAGGCCAGATGCCCTGAGGTCTGAAGGTCTCATCCCTGGCACAGGGCATAAAGGTGTTACTGACCCTGTGCACACACCACAGACTTTGCCCTTCCACATGGGGAGGCCAGAGCCCGACTCCGGTCAGAATTCCTTCCTACTTTCCCCCAAGGACTCAAGCCCAGGGATACCTAGAGCCTCTCCCTGTAGTCCTTATTCCCACAGAGAGTGCATGTAAGCATGAAGTGCATCCGGGGACCCAACACACCATTGGGGCACCTGGGGACCCCTCCTGACTGTACCTACCTTCAGCACCCAGTGCAAAGAGCTTGGTGCAAGGGAGTGGGATAGCTCCACCCTGCACGAGCTCCACCCTGCAGGGTCCTTTAGCTGCTGCAGGCGGATGAAGTGGACCTCAATACAGAATCCAGACCATAAAATGCAAAATCTAGACAAAGTATTGGCCATATCAACCTATATCATCTGCACGGCCCAACAGTATTGATGGCCTCTTATTCTTGGGTTGATAAAATCAACTGACTCTTCTAATGAAAAGAAAATAGATAACCTTATTATGGTGCTGATATGGTTTCAATCCTTAACTTTGATGTGTAAAGCAAATAAAACTGTGAATAGGAGAACCATTGAGAAGCAATACAAAATTCATTATGAAAATTTAATGGAATACAGCAATGAATACGAATATTTTCGGCCGGAACAATTGCCGCAATAATAAACATGTATTCATTTGAATCTTTAAGATTCAATATTTATATTTTAAAATAATAACCTCATAAAACATCATGGACTCTTTGAAGTGCTGTTTTGAATGTGAATTTATAGCTTTGAATATATAAAAATAGAATTAGTTCCAGCAAAAATATAATTAATGATTACAGGTAAAATACCAAAACATAAAAATTACGTAAGAATTAGAAATCATTTCAAAAAATAATTGGTACCCACTGTTCCACCACTTAGTGCAGCTATTTCTATATTCTTTCCAACTCCATGGCATAAGTATATTTACATTCTGTAATTATAAGTACAAATAAGTACTATGTTATGCTGTTTTATTAATGACTCTTTCATTCTTTGGTCTTCTCTGTCATATAAATGTCATATGCCCGCTGCTTGTCTCCTCGGGGAGGCAGCTGACATCTCCGACTCTTCAGCGGTACCTTTAAATCATGAAAAGATTGCTTTTGTCCTGTTTTTAGTACTGAACAGAATTACATTTTTTCTTTCTCCGTGTGTGTGTGTGTGTGTGTGTGTGTGTGTGCAATTCTTTGATTAATATCTGTTTCCTCCCCGACACTGGAAATTCTTTCACATTGCATCTGTATTCACTGTTACATCTTTCATCCATAAAAAAGTGCTCATTAACCTCTCCTTCACTACCTGGGACGCAGGGTCTCCGTGACATCTTATTACACTGCTGTTGCAATGTTTTGGATATCATAGCACCATAGCATAGCTGTACACGGGCTCGCCTCAAGTAAGTTTTTAAAATAAAATATAGTGCAACGAACGTCTTTATACACTTTAAAGAATTTCTTAGTACATGTTTGCAGTAAATGAAATTTACATAGATTCATTTTAGGGAGTGAGTGTGCACAGCGCAGCTTGATTCTTTTTGGCCCCTCCCCCACTTCCCTCCCTCCCTCTTTAAATCCCCTTTCCTCATTTCTCATTCTTTGTTATTATTTTTATTATTACTGTTATTAGCTCATGCTTGTGATATATAATGTGTGTATTCATTGAGGGCATTTGGTCCATATAAGTGAAACATTTTAAGCCTTTTCTCTCCCCCTTTCGATCTCGGCTCTCCTCCTCCTCATTCTTCTGGGCCTTGTCCCATGTGCTAAAGACCCCCCTCCTTGGCTCCTATCTGTCCTCTGTTTTGCACAGTGTTTGTACTTTGCTTTACTTAAATGGAAGATACTTACGATATTTAAGCTTCTATGATACCGTATGATATTTAAGCTTGTATGTCTCATTTATTTTACTTAACTTTGTATTTTTCTAGGGATATAATTTTCCTGTGAATGTCTTGAATTGATCCTTCTCTATAACCAATGGTAACTTTCTCAAAATTTAATTCATGGAATCGGGCATGGAGGTGCGTGCCTATAATCCTAGCACTTGGGAAGTTGAAACAGGAATATCACTCGAATTTGAGGCTAGTCTAGGGGCTACATAAGTGAGCACAAGGCCAGTCTGAACTGCATAGCAAAACCCTGTCTCCAAAAAGTAATAATAATTGATTTCCTTAATATAGGAAGTGACTAGTCAATTATACTCATGTTTATGATCTTTATTGTATCTGACTATATTATATTCCATAAGGGTTAGAACCACTTTTAAACAATATGTGGAAATTGAATGATAAAACTATCTGAGTCATTTACAATTATAAAATAATTATATAATAGCATGGATTAATTTAAAGATGGTTAAAATGACGCAGAGATACTCAAAGAGAGTCACCATTTCTTTTCCAGGCTTCTAATCCACAGAATGTATTTGACTTAATACACTGCCCTCCTTCCTGCATTTTGCATTCTATGGCCCAGCTTAAGCCACCTTAACATGAGCACGCAAAGCCTGTAATCACCCCAAACCAAAGCTGTCTTCAATACCTGCGTGCCACGCAACATGTTTTGATTTTGGAATAATACAGATTTGAAAGCTTGGAGTTAGGGATGTTTTTGTAAGTCTAGGCCAATATTGCCAACCCTGAGTAAGCACAGAAATCTGAAACACTTGGGATCCTGGGCATTCTGGGCCAGGGATATACGGCTACAGTAATTTTAAATTTTTCCGAACACTTGGTCGTCACAGCTGCATAACAACAGATCATTGCATGGATGACCTAGAAGTGCTGTACTATCAACTTTGAATTGTCACATTTCGATTCATTCCATAGAGATGGACAGAGTTAGCACACACAGTGGATCCTCATTTGTAGTACAGTTATATTCTACGGAGCTACTGCGAATGCCGAATTAGTGCAATCGTAGGGGAACGGCATGCACCGGTTCCTGCAGGCCTCTGGTCAATATGTAGTGTTGCTTTTAGTGTTTCCAGTTAGACATCTTCCGTAACACATAGTTGGGCAATGAACACTAAGCTCACAGCCAATGTCACTGACTTGGGCCTGAAGGAAGCGGATGTGACACAAGCGTTCTCGGCTGGGGCACAAGCACTCAGAAGCACTGCACAGCACCTCAGGCTGCAGCACTGCAAGCAGCATGGTCACCAGAAGGATGCACAAGATTTAAAAAAAAATAAGTGGCACTTGGTAGGCTGCATAGGACCTAGAGCACAGGAGAAGCACTGGGACAAGACGCCTAAGCGTTGCTTCATCCCATCTCAGCTGAGGACGGGCATCTTCAGAGAGCCAGAATTGATGCTCCCCTTCCTGTGTCTGCAAATGGCCAAGGAAGCACCTGGAATACTCATTTGGGGACCATGACGAGTTAAGTCTGTGAGTCTGCACATGCAGCCTCAGGTAGCGCTGAGGACAGGCCGAGCATCCTTGGGACACACAGAAAGGAAATCTCACTTTCCATCCCACTGAGAGGGCAGGAAAGTGAGCCTTCTGACACCTTCATGTGGGGAAGGCAGTCTGACCTGCGCCGTTTTGTCTGGAAAAGCAGAGGTTGGCAAGGCCGGCGTGGAGTAGGGATGTGCCGTTCTGCCAAGATTAGCGTTGAAGTCTTCACGAACAGGCTGCTTTAGCTTAGAGTCGCACAGCAACCGCCATTCCTGCCCAGCTACTTCTGATTCAAGCAACCCCGAGTCAGCTCCTTCACATCTCCAAGTTTGTTTTTTCCTCTGGAAATGGGTTAATCTCCAGTTTTGCCTCAGCGCGTTGTTGGAAGGACTGATTCAGTCCGTGTAGTAAAAGCCCACGACTGTGGCCTTGAAAGTGCATCTTGGGGAGGTGGGCCACTCATGTACCACTTAGAAAATTTGTGGACTTGACCTTCTAGGACAGGCTGGGGGTTCTGTAGCAAAGTTTTATTTTATTTGGCCATGTGGGAGAGGACAAGAATCCAAGTTAGCTACCACTAAAGGATCAAAACTGCCAAAAGTTCTCAGGTTCCCTTTCAAGGTCAGCATCTTCATCAGTTAGCTTCTGTTTGGAAGTCTTCTGTTTTGGCTCAGCCTGGGGGATTTGATTTTTTGTCCTCAGTCATATGGAACCTAAAACAGAGTGGAAAGCATTGTTGAGATGCGGTGAAAACCCACTTAGAGTTGTGCTGACCTGACTTTCAAGTCCTACTCCTTTCTCTTACTGTCTACGCAACTTTTAGGCCAACTCCAGGACAGCTCTGAGACTCAGTTCTCCCATCTGGATAATGGACAAGATCATACATAACCTACATGTTGTCATAGATGTTTATCAAGTTATTTTTAAAGGGCTTCACCTGATGGCTAACACCTCCTAGGTGCTGCGTAACTTCAGCTTGTGTGAGATTGTGTGTGCATTGTGCATTTGCAAGACACCTGATTTTGTTCTTATAAATCTCCCTATACCTTTCCTGTATTTCAGGTCATGCCTTCTATTTGCTTCCACTTTTTCAATTGGTTCCTCCTGAGAGAAAAACAAAAACTCTAAGACTAACTATAACACAAGACAGAATCTTTAGTTGGAATCCAACTCTGCAGTAAGAAACATATCATGGGTATGAAAAGGAAAGCCGGGCGTTGACTTCCACATTCTTAAAACCTATTTCAAAAATCCTACGGGAAGCTAAATAAAATAATAAAATAAGAGAGAACATGCTTAACTTTTCTTTCTTGTAATATAGCATAATTATTATAAGTTCCTCCCTCCCAGATACTCATAACTTAATACCTCTCTTGAAATATTTTATTTAAAATAGTCTATTTAATTGTAGACTTTTTTCTTTTTTAAATAATTTCAAATTGGAGTTGGATGCAAATATATGTTAATTTAAATATGACATGTTTTGCAAATAACATATTTATATGGGCACATATCCAAATACTTGCACACAAACCTGCATAGTTATGTATGTGAGCAATTACACATTGCAGATCAAAGGGACATAAAGACCTGTGCAAGAATGACTTCACACCTTACCCCTGTGGTGGAGCCCCTTGATCATAAAGTAGTCAGTTTGTTATTCATGAATGCAAGTGAGGTGTTTTGTAGGTATTTTTTTCCTTAAATGAAGCAGGAGAATTGCATCAGGGTAATATAATGTAAACTTGTGTGTCTTATTTATTTCACTTAACATTATGGTTTCAAAGGGTATCCATTTTCCTACAAATGAGAAGTTTATATTTCTTTATAGAAGAGCAGTACTCCATTGCATATAAAGACATTTTCCTTATCCATTCATATTTTGATGGACATGTAGATTGGACACCCATGCTTATTACACACCTTTATGTCACAGTTCTTGTGCTACCCTAATAGCAGTCCCAGGATTGTAGACCTTGCCTCACCCAGTGCACAGGGCTGCCTCATATACAGCAGACACTCATGCCCAAACAGCTGTCATGGACACACTCTCGTCCCTCCCTACCAGTCAGCAGGACACCTGTCTTCTCCAGTACTGTCATCTCATGAGGGTGACCAGGTGCTCTTTGCCCACGGTTGAAAGGCTTCCTAGCACTCAGACCCCAGGACCACTCAAGACTCTGCATGCATCAAGCACTTAAGGGTGTGTGGTCTTTTCAGTGAAGAAGTAGCTGCCTGGTAGCTGGAGATGACTGGTTAACTCTGCCTGGGCTGCTGCTGCGTGGGTGATCCGCTGCCCAGCGCCTTCCCAGAATGGGCATGGCTAGGCCCACAGGGGAGGTTGGGAGGGGAAGAGAGAAGAGCGTGGCTGGGCACTCACAGGGCTGACACAGCACTGAGTGCAGGGCTGTGTCACAGCAAGCTCACTTTCCCTCCAGTGCCCTGCACCGTGGCCTGCCCTGCTGGCACCGAGTCAGGAGGCCTGGCCTATAACTCAGTGAGGGGCTGCAGGCCCAGTCCTGGCTTCCTTCCACAGAGCTTCCTGGTAGGAGGAGGTGGTGCTTCCCTTGGGCTGAGGGGCAGCAGCCAGGAGAACCAGGCCAACCCGCGGAGGGTACCTGCTGCCTGCTCTTGGTCCCTGCAGAGAAGCCACAAGCTGAGTCACTGGGGTGAGGTGGCTTTGCCGTTCCCAACCATTGTGAGCCAAAGGAGCTACTTTGGGGGTGTACCTCCTGCTTTCCACTATTTCAGCCAAGACTCTTCTGAGCCAAAGGGAAAAAAATAATGTGATTGGGCAGCTTCTAGGCTCAGCTCCCCTGGGCAATAAGGAAATGAGCTTCACAGTGGCTTTCATCACAGCCACTCTGCCTGTTGTCTGTCTCGCTTTCACCAAGCTCCAAATGGTTCCAAGCTCTCTGCGCTCTTTAGGCCAGGCAGCCTCGGCAATGACCATGGGATGTTTATTATCATCAGCACTGAGACTGAGATACAACTGCGTCTTTGGGAAGTCCGAGAACAGAGACAGCCACAGGCATGACTCTGCCCAACCACTGGACGGATCCTGTGTTTTATTCAGAAAATGCAGAGGGACAGTGCAGAGGAAAGTTGGATCCAACACAGTGTGAGCAAAAAGGAACCTAAAATGACCAATATTTCACATTGTTCGTGATCTCAGGCCGTTCTTTGTCCTTTTCTTCCTCTTCTTCCTCTTGATCCTCTTCTTCCTCTTCCTTCTCTTCTTCCTCTTCTTGCTTTTCCTCCTGTTCTTTTCATATTTTTAGTAAGGGTCTACAGGGTCTTACTATGTAGATCAGACTTGTAGTGATCCCCCTGTGTTCAGCCTCCCAATTGCTGGGATTACAGGCATGCGCACCACCGTGCCCAGTCTCAATCACCATCTCAGTGCACCGTAGGAGCAGGGCCAGCACTGCATGCTGGGGATCAAACCCCAGTCCCTATGCCTGCCTAAGTGGGTGCTTCAACTGGCTGAGCTACTTGGCCGGCCCTGGGACCTTCTTCTTGTTTCTGCCTTAGTTCCCCTTTATGCTGACTTTGGGGTCCTCTTCTCTTCTGCTCTCCTTCTCTTGTGCAGACCCCTCTGGGTGCACATACACTTCAAGGGGCTTTTCATGCTCCTCTGATGTCCTCACCCAAATCACACTCAACCTCGCCTGCACTTCAGTCTTTCAAATATATTTGAATTGATCCATATGATTGTTCTTTGTAACACATAAATCCAGTGACATTGTCAGTTTGCAAAAAGAGCCTTATAAACCCCTTCACCAGTTCCCTGCGTAGGCCTCCTGGTTTCCTACATATGGGACCCATTGATGCTGTCTTGTCCCGGGGTCTTTCCCTCCATCAGTGTTCCTGCATCCTTCTCTACTTGGCAACCTATTCCTCATCATCCACATCTTACTTTCAGTGGTTCAACTCAATGGAAGATGCTGGTGCTGACTTGTCTTGCCTTTGAGCATAGGTGTCACAGAAATCCACACGAACCACACACCAGGTTTCAGGACTGCCACGTGGGTTTTCTGGGATGCTTGTTTCCATCCACGTGCAGCGGCACACACCTGTGACCCCAGCAGC
>NDGN011453100.1:0-13380 GCA_002564285.1 Tympanoctomys barrerae
AGTAGGCCCAAGGATTGAACCCCTGGCTCCTTTGCCTGCTTGCAGGCCCTTTAATCCACTCAGCTATTTGACCAGCCCAAGATATTTCATTATCAAAGACCTCCTATTTGATGAGAGGTCTCTTTCTTTCCTTTGCTTTCTCTCTTTCATTCTATGCTTCATAAATATATATGCACATAAAACAATTTATGTGAAAGTAAGAAAATTACAATGGTGCATTGTAGTGGATTTCTAACTTTTATTTTTAATTCTTTAAAGAATATAAAAATAGTGATAGAAAAAAGTTTCAGTACATTTTACTGCACAAAGTAATAAAACTGAACAATGATTGCTACACTTCATGCTATCTTCAAATTAGTTATTTAAGTTACCACATATAAACATGCAGCATTCTTTTACAGAAAAAAAAGCAAGGACAAAATGTTACAAAAAATTCAAAAGAAAGAAAAAAGTAGAAAGAATACGGCCAATGAGATAACTCAGTGGACTAAGAACCTGCCTAGGCAAGCAAAAGGACCACATACAGCCCCAGGCTCAACCCAAGGCATGCTCAGCTGGCCGTAAAGACTGGATGCTGTGGCACAGGCCTGTAAGACCAGTGCTGGGGATGCTGAATCAGGAGGATCACTGTGACTCTGGGCTGCATAGTGAGGCTCTGTACTAAATAAATGAAAAAAAAACAAAAATAAATAAAAGAAAGAAAAAGAAAAAAATTAAGCATCAACTGCTCCCTTCAAAAGACCATTAGAAATCAACAGTATAATTATCCAAACTATTCTGTAAATACACATAAATATATCATTTTTCCTCCTTTTATTTGTTTTTTCTCATCCCAGTTTTTCCTTTCCATTGAACAGTCTTTCCCTCTCACAGTATCTATTGTACCTTTCAGATTTTATTTATTATTTCAGGTTCTCATATTAGTGAGATAATATGCTGTTTGTACATGTGGTTCTGGTTTATTTCACTTACCAAGACAATCTCTACTTGCATCCATTTATCTGCAAAAGCCTCAGATTTCTCTTTTTTATAGCTGAATAATACTCCATTGTGTAAAAATATCATAGATTTTTATCCATTCCTAAATTGATGGGCATCTGGGTGATTTCCAAGATTTAGCAGTCACAAATTGTGCTGCTATAGACGTGGATGTGCATATATTGCTATGGTATGCTGACCTCAGTTATTTTGGAGGAATAGTTGGCTTGAATGAGACCTCCAATTAGAGCTTTCTGAGGTGTCACACCAAGCTGAATTGAACTGGCATGATGCTCCATATGGGAGGGCCACCTGAGGGTTGATGCCAGCAGCACCAGTGGCAAAATCGGAGAAGCTGTTGAACTGCTGTTAGGGATGCTGTGGTGAAGCTGTTGCAGCTGGTGGAAGCCGTTGGTTCCCCTGTGCTGTTCTGTTTGCTGACTTTGTCATGCTGGCTTTCCTGATGAACTTGGCTGCTCTTGTCATAGGAGGAGGAGCTCTGGACCTTCTTTGTCCCTGAGAATGGCTATGGTTAATTTTGTGGAAGCTCTAGTCCACATCTTGAGCATTGCTTCCTGGCTCCAGTTCAGATCCCTCAGCCTGCCATTACAGATCCTTCTCTTTCTGGCAGAGACTTTGTAGCTTCTACCACTGACCTTTGTGCCTTTCCAGCGTAGATCTATGAAACAAGCCCATAAGAGACATTGTAGTGGGCTCTAGGCCTCCCATGGGATTTTGGGGGGGGGTGGGCATTGCTATGCAATCTAGGTTTTCAGCCAGGCTCAGGACAGTAGGATCCAGGCCTTCAGCTGGACTCTTTGGTCTTTAGTGTGTGGACAGATTTCCTGCACTCCTTACATATGATTCAGTGGGTGATTCATTGTAAAATAACCTTATAAAATATGTCCTGTGTTGCATTGTTTCCCTTGCAAAACCACAAAGCACAACATATGTTAACCACATTACAGTGATGGCTAGTGCAGAGCCGACCTGCTCTTGCATTCTTCATTTATTAATAAACCATTTAAACTCATTTGATTATAAAAGGTGAGGTCCTGATACAAGAAACAATACTTTGATACTACTTATTTATGCTATTTCTACATTTCCCTAATTTTCATAATCCTCTAAATACTACCTGGTTCTACTGTATTTTGAAGCTCAAATCCTGCCAAGAAAATGTGATTTGGTTGAAGAAAATAACTGACGAGTAAGAAGAAGCCTCTCGGAAGTCAGAGTTGTACACGAAGAATCATTTGAAGAAGCCAACATGAGTAGATTTGGTTACATCCAGAATGCACGAGAATGATCCCAAGCAGCAGCCATGAGTGGTCCCTGGTACTTTCCTTGAGAGACTAACTTCACAAACCATGGTTGAGGCTCAGCATCCGCGTCGGCCCTCCACCAGGGCCTTTCTCTTCGCATGAGTGACGGGTTGACAGTTGATATAATGCACCCTCAAACGCTTTTCTATTACTTGAGCATTTTCTTTTTTATTTTAATATATGAGCTCATATCCATTACCCAAATTTTATTTTGTGTTACACAGCCCTAGAGCAGAAGGGCAATTTTCTACAATAGAAGTGATGGGAGCTGTGCTCACTCACTTCCGCAGTCAGGAAGGCGTGTGAAACTTCACTTCCTGCTCAGCGATTCCTTTGAGAAAACAGTGGTGCAAGAGTCAAGACAGTAGTTAAGACTCCAAGGAAAAAGGACTCACCAGGAAGACATGGCTAGGAGGAGGAGCTTTGCATCAGCTTCCAGATCTTTCTGGCCCCTCTACCAAGATCTAACTGCAACAGTAAGCTGTCGTCGGGGTTAGCGTGTTCTTTACACTGGTCATGGCCAATTACTATTAAAATGGCTTTAATCATGCAGCTAAATGCATTTTTTTTTATACAGAAATGGTCAAAGGCCACACCTAAGTGGAATAGGCCTAGCAAAAGGAGGGAAAGCACACAGTCACATCGTTAACATCACAGCAATAGAGCACATGCTCTGCGTGGGCAGCCAGAGGTTCGCATGCTCTACATATGCTGACTTTTCTCAAAAATATTTTTTTTCAGGTTACTCTAAGTATTCTCTTTTCTGTTTGTCCAGTGCATTTTATTTAATTTAGCTATTGAACACTACATGAGTAGCCTATCGAAGTAGAAGCCAGCAAAATAAGTCTTGGTATCTCATGAGCCAAAATGCAAAAGCTTTACTAATAAAATGTCCAAAACAAAAGAGGTAATTTAAACATGTCACACACAAGGAAGGAAGCCCCTAAGTCACAGTGGGATGGACCCTGCAATGTGGTTTTCCTTTCCATAAAGGCTTACCCAGTTTTTAATGGCATGATGCAGTGATGTGACCCTTGTGGGACCCTGGGCAGCAACTATGTGGACAGAGGGTGTAGGCCCACAAGACACTTCTTCAGCCAACCTAGAAAGACTCAGGAGGCTGAGGTAGGAGGATTGTAACTTTCAGGCCAGCAAGGGCAACTTTATAAGATAGTGTCTGAAAAACAATTTTTAAAGTTTAAAGAGTCAGCTCAATAGTAGAAAGTTTTGGGGTTCAAAATTCAATGATGAGAGAAAGAGAGAGAGAGAATAGACACAGAGAGACAGAGACAAACATACAGAAATAGAGATACAAACAGAGAATGAGAAAAACAGATTGAACAATCACAGACTAAAAATAAGAAATATATAGTTCAATTAACATGATAATATATTTAGTGTAAAAATTAACCAATGGTTGGCTTCCACTAAGTAATGAAAATATTGAATGCTAAAATGTAGTTAGGTTCAACACTGACAGGTGAAACATTAAATTGATATCAAATCTATTTGGGTATTGTTTAGCTGTCTAATTAAAGTGAAACTACTCTCCATTATGAAGTTGTGGTTTTATTTGTCTAGTGATTCTATATTGTTTGGATTGTTGGATCCATGACAAAACTCCAATGGCCCAGGACTGTGCCTCTATCTCCCCTGCTGAAATGCACTGGCTTGTTGCTCTTCTCCTTCCAAGATCTTGTCAGTGCCCAAGTTTCCCAAGAGTGGATGTGTTCCCCATAAACTGTTGGGCCTATAACAGCATCCCTTGAAGTGCTTAATTTAGGATGAGATATTTCATATTTTTATACAAGAACTACTTTCACTTGTGACTTTTTTCCAGATGGAAAGCCAACTCAGTGTCTAGCTCAATCCCAGAACGGTTACTCTTCCGTGCAAACCATGTCAAATGTCCTTTGGTCACATAGAAACACATACGTGCATCCCAGTGCACTGCACAATTGTCCTATAGCAATTGCACTTTGCTGAAAGAAACAAAGTTGGTAGCAACATTATGATATCTTGGCTATAAGGCTTTATTTGGAAACTTGCCAGTGGAAGACAACCAGTTTTCTGAAAATAATAATAGTGGTTCTAACACAAGGAAGGGATCTAACTTATGCAAGATGGCAAGGACCAAGAGGATCAGAGAATTCCTAGGAGAAGCCGATGGGCTCTTGATGGGAAGGAAGAGACTGTGGTAGGTAAGCTATCTGGCTGAGAGATCCCGGCAAGCAGTGGGAAATCAGTGTCAAAACCATAGCGTTTCATACATATTCTGTATATAAATATGCAAAAGCAAATAGTAAGATGCTTACAACACGTATGGTGTAGCATAGATTCTGTATATCTGAAGCTGTTATTCTTTGGTGACCTATGTCAGATCATTAGTACCAAAGTGCCTTTAGGTTGATTCATAGTAATGTTTGGAGTTGACCAATGTTACTTTCCTATGAGTTTTGATACAAAAATTGAACAAAATCATGTTATTACCAACTTTGGAATAAATTTTCCAAAGCAAAGTATAATTTTATCCATGTTTCTCAAAAAAAAGCTATTTCAGATAGTCCCAGTTCACATCTTTGATTATGGTTGAGTTATGAATCATTGGATCATGGCAATTTTCAGTCTTGATTTTCTTTGGGTTTAGAAAATAAATGGTCTGAAAAATCCTAGATCCACATTTTAATGGTGCTTCTGATTTACTGCAAGCATACTGAAGGATAACTGTAGCTCAAAATATGAAAGTAGGCAAAGAGACTCCTAGAAAATATTGAAATATAAGCTACTTTGTCAGAAATTATGATGAAAAAGTTTCAGAGGAGAGGGAGGACTCTGGAGGAGGCCAGCGTTGGCAGCCCTGGAACCCTGTCCTGGCACGTAGCTGAGATGTGGGGCAGAAGTGCTTGAGAAGCACCTATCTGAGGGTCTTGAATGTATTGAGAGCAAGTTCTCGGGGAGGACAGGGAAGCGGGATGCAGACTACAACTCATGGTAAGTTCTAATTGAGTCCAGCCACTAGCATGATGGTGGCCAACATCTTCCACCTCTCAGCTCAGGTGCAGACGGATGGGCACCAGTTCTTGGAGCAGCTATTGCAAACATTTGAGAAATTCAGAAAATAGTAAGAAAGAAAACAGTAAGTTTTGGAAACAGCCCATATATTCATCAATAGGTGAGTTAAAATTATATATATATATATATATTAAATTATTTATATATATATATGTGTGTATATATAATGTAATGCTACTGTGGCTCAAGGATAGGCTTGAGGCATTTTAAGGTAAGTAAGACTGTAATATTAGCTGAAATCAATCACACATGCCAGTTTAAATATTGCAGTTTGTTTTGTGAGAGGAACCTAAGTATAAATAAATAAAGAATAAATACTAAGAAGTAGGAAGAACTTTTTCAGGTGGGAATGGAATAAGAGATGGGGAAGGGAATGAAGGAAGAAAGCAAGGATTTAAAGAAAAATGAACTGAAAGAGCAAACAGAAATAGGGCCACTTATGAATGTGGAAGGGGAGAAGGGGCGAAGGAAATGTGTTACGTATATGCAAAGTTCCTCATGGCGAATGTGGTCAGTATTATGACAAACGTGTAATACTAGACCAAAGTCAGCCTGTTCTGCAGATTCCCCTGCTATCACGGCTCGAGGCTCTGCGGGCTCCTTCTGACCTACCACTGAGAGAAGACGCAAAGGTCTTGGGCCTCACACCTTCTTTTTCGTTGTGAGCCTCTCTCTAGTAGCTGAACAGAGTTCCAGTGTGTCATGGTTGATGCACTGTCAACTTAGGACGTTCGGAAGTTTAATTAAGGGACTCCTCAGGGGGCCAGGGTCCCACTCTGTAAACATTTTGAGCCTTACAAGAGGAAGGCATGGAGGTAAAGTGCATCACCTACCCCGGGGCGGGCACGTGCTTATGATATAAGGAAGGAAAAGAGGTTTCTTCTCGCTTCCTTTTGTTCTTGCTACATTTTTTGCTGTCTTCTGCTGCCTGAAACTGTAGCCCCTGCTGCCACACCACCTTGCTTTGGGGTCAGCTGATTATAGACTAAAACCTCCACAAGCTGCGAGAGCTAAATAAACCTTTCCTTTCTTAATTTTGTGTGACAGATATTTTGTCTCGGCAACAAGAGAAAAGTAACCAAGGCACAGGGTATTTAAAGGCCTGGTAATTTTTGTTTTCCATCCATATTCTCTTTTAATAACCAGATACCGAAGAGAAGAACATTCAGGAGCAACTGTAGAGACAAGAGAAATTAGAAAATGGTCATGAATGAGCCGCAGAAAGATAGCGGCTCGGGGCTGGAGAAGATAGCAAGTTTCCATCTCAGGATGGAAGTTAAATGAAGAGATTGTCCATGAACACTCTAAAGCAACAAAAAAAAATATTAAAAACAGAAGTGGGTAATACTTGAAAAGAATATGATTCCTGAAATCCTTACATTATAACATTCAAATGTTTAATAGTGAAGTAAAAGATCATAAGGTACACAGGTACTAAAAGAAAAATGCTCTCAAAATACCAACACTCTACCCAGTGAAGCTGTCCCCCAAGTAAAGAAAAATTAACACATTTATAGATCAGTGAAAACCGGAGTTAGTTCTCATAGAGTTCCCTGGAAAAATGCTAAAGCGGCAGGTAGAGTAAAGTGACAGTGACCCAACACCTTGTGGGAATATTAAATTCACTACAAATGAAGGCACGTGACCAATTCTGTGCAGCGGTGCTGTAACACGCATGCGGAAGTCCACTTTCTATTTTGCACATGACTTATGAGATTAAAACATTGAGAAAAAGAACTATTAGTCCAAATGCTACATAATTGGCTTTGTAACCTATTTTGATTTTTATAAAACATGCAAGGTAAAAATACCAAAATTATTTTAATTTTGGACACAAAATACATGATGATATATTTTGATGATATATTTTGTGACATGGAAGTGGAAAGGGTGGATGAAGCTGTTAAAGGAAAAAAAAGTTTTTATATGCTACTGAAGTGAAGTTGGAATAAATTCAAATTACAATGTTATAACTTTAGCATATTCAATGTAGTCACCATGGTAACCAAAAAGCCAGAAAAAAAGAACATGCAACACAAGGAAAATGAAAAATGTTTTTAAATGCTTTGATAAAAATCTGTGAAATGTTAAAAAAAGATACTAATGCAGGAAATAAGGTATAAGGTGATGATAAGGCATATGAAACACAAGTCGTAAAGTGACAGACATGTGTCCTTACATAATCATTTCAAGTGTACACAGATTAAATTGTATAATCAAAAAAACAGAGATTAGAAGTATGATTATTTTTAAAGATCTAATTGTTTTATATGATCTCCATAATCAGATTATTTTCAGCAGTATCCAAAAGCATTTGGAAAGTGGAAGGATGGAAAAGAATGTAATACGAAGGTAGCAGGAGAAGAGAGAAATGTTACACTAATATCAAACAAAAGAGACTTAATGAAAAGTATTATGTAGTAAAGCATTCAGTATAGCAAGAAAGTACAAGGCATAAATATTTATGCACTTAATAATAAGCCATTAAATACATACATCAAAATTATATATGCATTATGATAGAAATATATATGTATATATTTCTATCATAATATTTGGAAATATCATTACCCTCTTCCCAGTCTTCAGTTCTTTGGTAGTAAACAATTAGAGGATAAGGAAATAGAGAAACTGATGCAATAAATCTACTAGTTCTATCAGAAGTATATAACTAGTACATATTTCAAGTGTTTATGGGTATTTTTTTTCAGAGAAGGGTACATGTTAGGCCACAAATTAAACCTCAAAAGATTTACAAAGATGGATGTCATATCAAATCTCTTCTCAAACCAAACTAAGATGAAGTTAGAAATGAAAAACAGACCAAAAAAACAAAACAAAAAAGAAAAAACAGAGAATTCATCAGTTTGTTAAAATTCATGAATTTTGTAGCAATCAGTGGACTGAAGATTAGGGTCAGCTAGATAGCTCAGCAGATTAAAACACCTGCAAGCAGGTGCAGGGGCCAGGGGCTCCATCCCAGGCCTGCCGTGCCAGTCACACCCCCGGGGGTGTGCTGAGATGGCAATTGAGACTGAGCATGGTGGCACGTGCCTGTAATCCCAGCTCTTGGGAGGCTGTAAACAGGCAGATCACTGAGTCTGATCTAGGAGTAAGACCCTGAACACCCTGTGGACCCTTCCCTAAAATACAAAAAAGAAAGAAAAAGAAGAAAAAAAAATTAAATAAAGATTAAATCACATGTGCAATGAGAAAATACTTCAAGATAAATCAAAATGAAAAGTCAATATGCCAAAACTTATAAAAATTACTGAATGCAGCATTACTGAGAAAGATTAAGTTATATACACTACCAAAACAAGCAAGAACTTAGTCAACAATCTCAACCAACAATCAAACTCAACAGTTACACACAACTCATATAAATGAAAAAATGAAGGTAAACTAAATCCAAAACCAGCAGAAAAAAATGAAATAGTAAAGATCAGAACAGAGACTAGTCATACAAAGGATAAAAAATCATATAGGAAATCATCAAAATCAAAAGTTATTTCTTCAAAATATCAAAAATGTTTGCAAACTCTTAGCTAGTTGGACTGAAGAAAGAAGGAACAAAGACTAAATTTATTAAAGTTATAAAATAATGGAGGACAGACAAAATTGCATAATAAGAAGATAATGAACAGTGTCCCTTATGAATATTGATTGAAAAAATGATAGCCTCTCACGGTAGTGTATGTCTGTACTCCTAGCACTCAGAAGGCTGAGGCAAGAGGATCCTTGGGGGTTTGAGACCAGCCTGGGCTACAAAGTGAACTCAAGGCCAGCCTGAACTGCATAGCAAGACCCTGTCTTGCAGAGACAAAAAAAGTGAAAAGATAAAGAAAAAATGAATTTCAACAAAATCTAGCAGAATGAATTGAGTACCTTATTAAAAAGATTAGGCACCATGGCTAAGTAGGATTTATTTTTGAAAAGAAAGTAGGTTTCAATATGCAAAAATCAATTAATGTAACACTTTCCATTAACAGAATGAAAAGTGGAAAAAAGAAAATGCATAATCATTATTTATTCATACAGGAAAGTTATTTTACAAATGTCAATATACTTTCATGATAAAAGCATTTAACAAACAGGAACAGAAAGAAACTATATCAGTATAATAAAAAGTGTGGAAAATACAAGTCAAGCATCACATGAAATAGTCAAAATTTTCTTCAAAGATGAAAAACAAGATAATGATGTCCACTTTGGCTATTTCTATTTGTCATGATAATGGAAATCCTAGCTAGAAAAAATAAGCAATTAAAGAAACAAAAGATATCGAAAAAAATCCACATAAACAAATTTCGATCCACTGATGATATGATCATATATGCAGAAAACCTTAAGAGTCTATAAAAGTTCAAATTAATAATCCAATTCTGCAAAGTCAGGACAAAAAAAATGACTTGCATTTTTATATACAAACAATAGATGATTCAAAAAGAAAATTTTGAAATTCCCATATATCATTGCATCAACCAGATTATCATAGAAAGACTTGATGTACTCAGATATATGAAAGACATATCCAATAAAAATACAAAACATTTCTGACAAAAATTAAGGCAATAATCAATCAATTGTTGAGAAGGCATTCCATGTTGTGGATTGGAAGAGTGGTGCTATTACAATGTCAGTTCTGTGTGTAATGATTTGGATGTGGTTAATTCCCAAAGATTCATGTACAGTAAGCTTGGACTCCAGTGTAACTCTATCAAGATGGTGGAAACATTATATATTTTCTTTTTTTTTTTTTTTTTTTTTTTTGGTGAAACTGGAGATTGAACTCAGGACCTTGTGCTTGCCAGGCAAACATTTATTCTACCTCCCCAGCCCTTTTTTTTTTTTTTTTTTTTGTGGAACAAGGGAATTGAACTCCAGCCCTTGCGCTTGCCAGGGAAGCGCTTATTCCACTAAGCCATCTCCCTGTCCCAGTGGAAACATTATGCGATGTAAATCATTAGATCACAGAGCTAGCTCACTAGGAGTGTGAGAGAGGCTTATGTGCCTGGGCTGGCTCTCTCAGGCATGGGCTGCTGTGCATGAAGGTCTCCCCATGCTTAGGGCCGCTCCCCATATGTGTGCTCCTCTGCTACACTGTCCTGCTGCCCAAGTGCAGCACCAGCACACTGGTGTTGTATGAGTAGACCCTCCTGCCATAAGAGCTATGAATAAAGAGACCCCTGTAAGTTATCGGTTACCCTGCTTCAGATGCTTCATGACTGCAACACGAAACAGACTTTGACATCATCCAAAATCATCTACAACTTTAAAGCAATAGCTATAAAACTTTCAATGGCATTATTTTGCAAAAAAAATAGAAATATCCTGTGAACTCTCAAGAGACCTGCCCAGCAGTCGAAATGACCTCCTGGAAGAAGGACAAGTATTGGGATTTCACACCCAGTCACTTGAAAACTTACTACAAGGTCATAATAATGAAAACAACATGGCAGTGTCATTGAAACAAACATATATATCGTTATAGAATTCAGAATAAACACACAGAGAGTCAGACAATTTTTTAACAATGGTATGAAGACCATTTAGTAAGAAAAAAATCGATCCTTTCAACAAATAGTGCTGGGAAAGCAGGATAATCATATGTAAAGCAATGACCTTTGACTCTTACCTAAAAATTATATGAAAATGAACTCAAAATGGTTTGAAGACCTAAGATGTACAAATAAAATATTGGTCACAATGTGGCAGACAAGCAGACATACAGGGAGGGGACCCAAGCATTGCATGGCCTTTATTCACAACAGCCCATTCCTGAGAAAGCCAGCCCAGGCACAAGCCTCTCATTATATATTATATATGTTAGAAGCCTATCAAAATCATTATACAGAACATATAAAAATTCTGTAACATTCAGCAACATAACAGAAGTTAGTAATCTCATTAATAAGTGAACAAAATATTTGAATAGATACTTTTACAAATAGTATATATAAATGGCCAATAAACAGTTAAACACTGTACAGCATCACTAGTCATTAATAATGTGCAAGTCAAAACCAAACAGTTGCACATTACTTAAGACTAGTTACAAAGCAAACAAGAAGAATAAGGAGAAAAAGGAGGAGGAAGAGCGAAGAGGAGAAGGAAGAGGAGGAGCAGGAGGAGGAGGACTCAGGGATATATTTCAGCAGCATAATGTCTGCCTGGCAAGTATGAAGTAATGAGTTTGATTCCTGGGATCTCCCTCCAAAGAAAGATGAAACACAATGGAGGACTTGAAGAAATATAACATTTATATACTATGGGAAAGAGTATGATGTGACGCAGCCACTGTGGTAGCTCTTGAAAACATAATGAATGAAATTACTGTTTGATCAAGTAATTCTGTTTCTGGATATGTATTTGAAAGAATCAAAAGCAAATGTTCAAAAGGTTTTTTTTTTTTTAAAGCCATGAACATAATAGCAGATTTCACAGTAGTTAAAATACAAAAACATCCCTAACTTCTGTTGGTGGCTGGGAAGGAAGGCAGAAGGTAGTTTGTTTATATGTTCAAAAGAATATTTTTTATTCTCAAATATAGAGCTTTTGCAGATGGGAAGGGCATCAAGAGATAAGAGGAGGAGAGAGGGTTGGGAATCCAGGGACAGAAAGAGAATCGCGATGCGTGTGAGCAGGCACCAACTGCCCACATGGAACATAACTATTGCATACTACAAACATGGATGAATAAAAACACGGAAAGTGAATCCAAATTCTGATATATGCTAGGTCTTGGGTAAAACTATAGGACATTGTGCTAAGCAAAACAAGTCAGATACCAAATGGAAAATATTTTATGATTCCACGTACATGATTTACTTTGGGTAGTCAAAATCAGATATTAAATGTAGAGCTGTTTTGCCAGGGGCCAAGGAGGAGAGAAGATGGAAATATGTTAAATAAGCATAAAGTTACAGTTTTGCAAAATGAAGAATTCTGAAAATAGATAATTCTGATGGTTGTGCAGCATGATGAATGTATTTAATATCACTGAACAGTACACTGAAAATAGTTAAAACATGAATTTTGTTATGTGTGCTTTTCTAAAAGGTACAATAAAAGAAGAAAAGGAAAACATAGTGTCACATCTTAACACTGTAGTTTTATCACCCAGCTAAATTGACCTGACAGGGTTACCCACGAGCCCCACTCTGAGAGACTGTGGGGCAAAGAGGTGGTCTCCTTAGACGCTCATTGCTCCCACATCCTGACTCTTCTTCACCTTCAACCAATGGGAGTAATGTGGTTCGACTTGTCCTTTCTCATAAATAGCCAGAATTTAATGCTAACATTCTCAGTACAGTTCAACGACACTATCTAAGTAACGGTATCTTCTTCACTACCTCTCTCCACATAGTTGGGTTTCATTCTTTATGTCTTTTCCTTCTCCGTCTCAGAAACGCTCAGGCGAACAGTTTCTTATGCTGCCAGGCTGTCTCTTAAACGTGTACAACACACACATACACACACTCCATTTTGTTTAATTTGTCGCTAGGCACAGGAAGTTTGGTTCTGTTTATGGCTTAACACAGGTGCTCACATCAAAAACACTCAAGGAGAAATACGAGATTACAACTCTAGCTTCGCACTGAATGTGTCATTATTGCATGCAATTCTGACCATAGGTCTTGGAAGTGAAGTGAATTGGGAAAGAAACAGAAGGCATTCTGGGCTTATTACCAAGCCAGCGTACAGATACAGTGAGGGAGGAGTCAGGGGAAGGGAAAGGAAAGAGTTGAAGGGAAAAATCAAGTGCAATGAATAGTTGCAATTACAAATTAGGTAATTGGGCATGGAAACATTTGCTTTAATTTGAACATTCTGCTGTGCATTCTGAATACACTGCTGTCTATTTGTGTCAGTGCGTCCCTATTTCTTTTTTCTTAGTTACTTTAAAAATAATTATCTTCAGCTGGAAATAACATATTCTACGTGGCACATTATGTGGAGGAAACTATATCCTGCATAAGCATATCATGCTAACCCTTTGTGT
>NDGN011453101.1:0-13936 GCA_002564285.1 Tympanoctomys barrerae
GCAACGAGAGAAGAGTAACTAAGACAACTAGCTTTTACAGTCACGTTCCATTTAGTTCCCTTCCTAGGATTCCTTTGGGGGGTGCCCATGCAGTAGAATCCAAGTTATAAGGTGGAGGTTTGGGGCTGTTCGGTTTCCTATAGAATCTCCAAAGCCTCACATAAGGTTTTGGTACTTAGCACTCTTGCTCTTCTGAGATACTTAGTGAACATTTGTTCAATATAAGAATAAATGTGACTAGATCTCACCTTACACTATGTAAGGCACTGCAAATTCCACTGAGCCTGAAGTTCCAGGTTCTGATTATGCTTATCAAAGCCACCCAACAATCTTTAAAAATGCTGTTTCACCAATGCCTCTACCATTCACCATCATTTATCTCCAGAACTATTTCATCATCCTCATTTGAAACTCATTTGTAACTCATCTGGTAGAATCATGTAATCTTTGTCCTTTGTTGCCATCTCATTTCCTCAGAGTTTGTCTATGTAGTAGCATTAGTGAGAATTCCATTTTATTTTCAGGCTGAATAATATTCCATTGTTTGTATATACCACATTTTATTTATCCACTTACATTTCAGTGAACATTTGGTTATTGTGAACAATGCTGATCTATATATGAGTCAACAAATTTCTATGGGAATCTCTAGTTTTTCATTCTTTCAGATACACACTCAGAAATTGAATTATGAGACCGCAGGTTAACCCTACTTTTAATATCTTCAGGAACTACTATAGTTATTTTCACAGCAGCTGCACCATTTTATAATTCTACCAATGATGTTCAAATTTTCCACTGTTCCATAACTTCTCCTGCATTTTTATTTTTGTCATTTGTTTTGTCTAATGCCTATTCTGATGGATATGAAGTGGATCTCTTTATGTATTTAATCTGAATTCTCTAATTATTGACAACACTGATTGATAATGGTGCATGTTGGCTGTGTAATATATTTGGAGAAATGTGTATTCAATTCCTTTGCCCATTTTTAAACTGGACTATTCTCTTAGCTCTTGCTGTTAAGTTTTATTTTTTATACATTGTGAATTTAACATTTTATATGATGTATGCCTTTTAAAATTTTATCCCTTTCTCTGGGTCAGCTTTTCATTTTGATAAAGTTGTTGTTTGTGGCACAAAATGTTAATTTTGATGGACTCCAGTTAATCTGTTTGTTTGTCATAACTGCTTTTTGTTTCACATCCAAGGAATCATTAGCAAATCCAATACCATGAAGATTTCCTCTCTGTTTTATCCTATTTTTATAGTTGCATTTTTATAACTTACACTAATAAACCTTTGTAGGTTTTTTTATATGGGGTATGAAATTGAGAATTCAACTTCACTCTTTGTATGTGGATATTAGATTTTTTTCACTACCACTTTTAAAAGGCTGTCCTTTCATTATTTTTTAATGTATTTAGTACAGGGTCTACAGGGGTCTCCTTGCACAGATCAGACTCATAGTGATCCTCCTGTTTTTAGCTTCCCAAGTGCTGGAATTATATGTGTGCACCACCACACCCAGTCTGACCCATCTTTTAGCCCATCCTACAACATCCATTTTTAACAAGTGATGTAAATTAAAAGAACAGTCCAGGTACCACATACAATCTACATATTTATATATTGCTTATAGAACTCACTTTTTTAATGTATTTGGGACAGGTTCTAGAGGGTCTCACTATGTAGATCAGACTCATAGTGATCTTACTGTTTTCAGCCTCCCAAGCATTGGGATTACAGGCACATGCCACCATGCCCAGTTTCATTCGCTGTCTCAGTGTGCCCCAGGGGTGGGGCCAGCACTGCACTCCAGGGTCAAACCATGGTCCCCTAGCGCTTGCCTAAGCAGGCACTTTAGTCTGCTGAGCTTTCTGGCTGGCCTTGTCCTTTCATTATTGAGTGGTGCTGACATATTTGCTGTAAATCATTCGAGTTTATGTGTGATGGTTTTTTTTATGCTTTTCATCCTACTGAGTCAATCTATAGGTATTTGTACCAGAGCTACACTGTTTTGAGCCTTGTGGTAAGTTTTTTCAACATCTTTTACAAAATCATTTTGCCTACTTGTCCCTTGAGATTCCATGTGAATTTTAAGACAGATTTACTTATCTCTGTAGGAAACAAAATTAGAATTCCTAGCAAATGCATAATATCTATACAGCTCCTTGAGTAAAATTGCACCTTAACTATGGTTAGGATTCCTGTTCATCAATTTACAACCTATGTTCTCTCAGCCCAACTCCATGGACATGGGCCATGCACAGTGCTTCCTGAGTAAGTATTATGTAAGTGACATGACCAGCAGAAGTGGTTGAAGCTATAAAGGTTCTCAAATCAATTCATTTCCAGTAATTGCTGGGCTGCTTCAGCAAGCACTGTGATGAGCCAGTGTCAGGGCTTGCGGTGTGTACTTCATACAGACATTGCAGTTAGTCAAACGCATGGCCCATAAATTCAAGGTACAGCTATACAATGAGGACAAATCTCCATTTCTTTTTCATGATAAGAAAAATATAAACATTTGATACAATATTCTCCTCTATTAGGTTAAGTGCTTTAAATTTATATTCTTAAAATATCTTTAAAATAGAAATCTTATTATGGCGATGGTTCAAAGAATCTATTGGTTATAGTATGATTAAGTACTTTTTTTCTTGAGACAAAGTTTTTCAGTGTAATGCCAGCTGGCCTCAAACTCACAGTGATCCGTCTGCCTCAGCCAACCACTGCTGGGATTACAGGTGAGTGCCACAGCATATGGCTTCAAATTTTAAACTGCAAAAACGACAGCTAAATTTTTTTAAAGAGTAAAAATACTTGTTAAACATAGACACAGATAGTATTGTAAAATAAAATTTAAGAAACATTTGACTACTTTCAAAGTTAGTTAGCTTTAACACAAAAACCCAAATTGACACTTATGTTCATGAGTAAACTCAACTTTCGTTCCTTTATTCAGAAACCTGCTGAGCTATCATATATCAAGATTTATAATAAATACTTTTAGCTGTAAATGTCATAGGGTTTTTTTAGGATGAGATAACATTTTGTTTTCAACTTAAGTAATATAGTCATATGGTATACAACAATGTTTTGTTCAACAATGGACTGCATTCTCAACTATAGCCATTAAGATGATATTCCTCAATGATGTGGTAAATGTCTAAGTGTGTGTGGTAACTACTTATATTTGCATAATAATTAAATTGTCAAGCAACACATGTCTGGGGTAATATCCCCAATGTTAATAAGCAATACATGACAATGTGTGAAATCAAAGAAATACTATGATATCAATAAAATATGAATTTTTTTTAAAAAGGATTCCTGTGCATGAAAATGGAATATCTTTCAATTTGCTTTTTGCTTCTTTAATTTCTTTCACTGATGTTTTATAATTTTCAACGTACAAGGCATTTACTTCCTCAATTAAATGTATTACTATGTATTTTCTGTTATTTTTAAATGAAATTATTTTTAATTTCTTTTTCAGATTGTTCACTGCTACTATGTAGTAATGAAAAATTTTGCATTAATTTTGTATTCTGAAACTTGGTTTATATTCATTGCTTTCAACAGTTTTATGTGGATCCTTTAGTGTAATACTATGCTGATAATTTATTTTCTGTTACAGTGAAGCATAAGCTTCTTTATTTGTCCTCCTTTCCCTCCCAGATTGTAATTTACTTAACAAAATAAGCCAACCTTCTTTTTTATGTATTTTAGGACAGGATCAACAGGGTCTGCAGGGTATCACTACATAGATCAGACTTGTAGTGATTCTTCTGTTTTCAGCCTCCCAGGCACTGGGATTACCAGGCGTGTGCCACCATGCCCAGCCTCAATCACCGTCTCAGCGCACCCCACGGATGCGGCCAGCATGGCACGCTGGGGATTGAACCCTGTCTGCTGCACTCCGCCTAAGCAGGTTTTTTAGTCTGCTGAGCTATCTGGCCAGCCCCCAAACTTCTTAACAGAGTCCACTCTACTGTTCTGTGCATAAATGGCAAAAATAATAGAATCAGTATCTAATGATAAAGAATACCCATGTTCCTGAGTTATGCTGGCATTCTCAAAGGAGGTTTCCCTGGGGTTCTCCAACAAGAGAGTTCCAGATTTTTTGGCTCTTACAAGCCCTCTGGTCTCCATAAGACACAATTCCAGGACAGACTGTGGCAAGACAGAGGGGAAGAAGAGTGTTTATTAAATATCTCCTTGATTCCAAATATGCAGATTATTTTCACAGTCAACTGTCTGATGAGGCAGGTATTATTCTATTCATGTCCCTCATGAGATCAACATATGGAATTTAGACCTGTACATGATATATCTTGGTTCCTATTTTGCTTCCCATTCCCCTCCCCTCCCTTCAATTCTTCTCCCCCTCCTTATTTACAAAGCTTTGTTTCAATTTTATCCTGTTTTTCTCATTATTTTCTTTGCCCTTCCATCCTCTCAAGTTCCCCTTTCCTTTTATTTAGTGTTTCATAATGTCTATTATACATTTTAGTTCTTATTAATACTTTCAGCTTCTCAAAAAAGTGAAAAATCAATAGTTACACATGTATGTCCAAGTTATTTCACTTGAGTATGGTATCTAGTTGCATCCAGTTATCTATAAATGTCACAAGTTTATTTTTCTTTATAGTTGAGTGGTATCCCATTGTATAAGAAAACTACATCTTTTTTCCATTCATTAGTTGATGGGTATTTGGGTTGTTTCCAAGATTTAGCTGCGACAAATTGTGCTACTAAAAACATGGGTGCATACATATCACTGTGGTATGGTGTTTTGAGTTCTTTTGAAAAATTAACCAAGAGAAGAATAGCTGGGCTAAATGGAACCTTTAGTTATCACTTTTTTCAGTCTCTGTACTGATTTCCACAGAGATTACACCTGTCAACACTCCTACTTCCATGGAGAAGGGTTCTTTTTTATCACAACTTCTGTATCATTTGTTATTGGTGGATTTCCTGATGATAACCACTTTTTATGGAGTGAGACACAATCTAATCTCAGTGTTTTAATTTGCGTCTCAAATTACTAGTGAAGTTGAACATTTTTCATATACTTCTTCCTTTGTTCATACCTCTGAGATGTGTCTATTCTACAGATGAGAAAAATCTTACTCAGTTTTTCCTCAGACAAAGAACTAATATTTAGAACTTAAAATTATTGACGGATTTTTTGGCTGGTTAAAATAATTGAAAAAAAATTGCCTCCTTCAATTTAAAGACTCATTCCCAAAATGGCCAACTGAAATGAAGAGATCCCACATCAAAGAAGTACAGAAAACAGAAATTTTATGCAGGAATTATTAGGTGAAGAGAAATTGTGGGAGTCAGAGTAATAGGAGGAGGTGCAGGCAATGACAAATGGTAAAGTGGATATTTTTGCTGAGAAGTTTTATAAACAAGAAAGGGCTGGTTCTTCCCTATCCCAAGATTGAAAATATGTGCTTCCAAATTGGGAAAAGAAGCTGAATCTATGATGCATTTAGGGTGGTTGATAGCACAAAATTCACTACTTGCCTGGTGCCATTTAAGAACTTTGGTGAGGACTCTAGGTAGACTATGGAACTGGTGACCTCTAACCCTTAACCCCCAGGATACAGGAATGAAACTTGTGCTGGTTCCAGCCTAACCTTTTCAGAATTTAGGGGGACCCTGAGCAGCCTGCCAGGACTCTGGAGAGCTGCGATCTGTTGGCCAAGCACAGGCAGAAACAGAGATTTCCTGGCACCTTGTCCAGCTATTGAAGAATTTAGGAGAACTCTGAATGTCCTATAGGACACAGGCAAGCTTTGTCATTTGACCCCCAGTACACAGGTGCAGAGCTTGTGCTGGCACTGGTACAACTTTTTAAGAATTTAGGAGGATTCTAGGTGGCTAAAGCCATCCTAGTGAATCTGGCCAACACCCATCACCTATACTGAAGCTTTGTTGAGTATCAATGAAGTCACCTCGACCAGTAGTGAGAGCCTTGGTGAGTCCTACCCTCCTCCTCACTGAAGCAGAAACTTTACTGACACGCTTCACCACTCTCCCACCACTGCTGTCTGGGTTATTACTAGGAGCTTCAAAAATGACAAAACATGGAAGTAAATAGCAATTTGTTTCCTCTAGTCCACCCAGAACAAATTCAGAAGACAGACAAGAACTTGAAAATCACACACCTGAAATTTCTGAAATGATAACAACTGAAGTAAAAAGACAAGGCCATCAGTCTATACAATAAATTGGATCAGAAATAGTCTGTCAGGTAAAAATAAAAATGACAACAATTGTGAAAGAATGGCTCAGCACGGCTAAAGAAAAAATAGATTTTAAAAATAGAGAATAGAAAAATGACGGAAACATTGAATGAAAAATACAGGAAAGAATTAGAATGCATGAAACAGATACAAACAGATAACCAGGAAATTAAAAACTCCACTGAAAGCTAGCAAAAGCACTTCAATGAAACTGAAGATAGACTTTCAGACCTCAAAGTCAGTGGTGCCCCTAATGAACATGAAGGGAAAGATTCTTGAAAATTAACAAGGAACCAGAAAATAACAATTCAGAAGCTACAAGATGATGCAAAAATAAAAATAATATAAAGTGTAAATGAAGTAGCAAAGATACAGCACAAATGAAATGGACAAAATTCAGAAGTACTAGCACAAAATTTCCAAAACATAAGAAAAGAACCTGGCATACAGTTTAACAAGGCATATAGAACTCCAAACAACCACAATCAAAATAAATCTACACCTAGACACATAATAATCAAGATTTCAGAAATCAGCAAAATAATAAAATATTAAAAGCTTCTAGAGAAAAGAAACAGATCACCTACAATGGAAAGCCCAGTAGAATCACAGCAGACTTCTCAATACAAACCACCAAACCAAAAAGAAAGAGCTTGGAGTGAAGTATTTCAGGTCCTGAAAGAAAATAACTTCCAACACAGATTAATGTACCCTGCAAAATTATCTATCAAATTCCACAGTGAGATAAGATCCTTCCATGACAAAACAACTGAAGGAATTCATGACCACCAAACAAACCCTAAAAATAATATTGGCAGATATTCTAGAAAGAGACAAAAATGACCGCAGCTTCAAGAAGAACAGAAAAGAGCCATGAAACAGAGTTAAAATAATTAAAAAGATGGAAAAACTATGGAACCGACAACAGGAAAATAACATGACAAAGATAAGATAATATATATTAGTTATAACATAAATGTTAATTCAATTCTCCAACCAAAAGAAACAGCCTAACAGAGTGAGTTAAGAAATAAAATCTAACAATGTGCTGCATACAAAAAACATATTTAACTGAACAGGAAATTTACAGATTCAAAGACAAAGAATGGAAAACAATTCTCCATGTCACCAGAAACAAACAAACAAAAAAAAAATTAGAGATAGCTATTCTGGTTGTTGATAACATCAATTTCAACCCAAAAATCATTCAAAAAGATAAAGAAGGCCATTACATATTAGTTAAGGGAAAACTGCAAAAAGAGGCAAAAATTATAAATATATATTAGAAGCACTCATCTACATAAGACAAATTTTAACAGACATGAAAAATCAAATAGACATTAATATAATTGTAGTAAGGAACTTTTATATTTATCTATTTTGTATTTTAGGNAAGGGTCTACAGGGTGTTCAGGGTCTCACTACTAGATCTGACTCATAGTGATCCGCCTGTTTTCAGTCTCCCAATAGCTAGGATTACAGGGTCGTGCCACCATGCCCAGTCTCAATTGCCATCTCAGAGTACCTCAGGGGTAAGGCCCGCACAGCAGGCCTGGGGATTGAAACCCTGGCACCTACATCTGCTTGCAAATAGCTTAATCTGCTGAGATATTTGGCCAGCCCAAAAATATTTTTTTCCAGTACCAGGAATTGAACTTGGGACCTTGCACTTATCAAACAGTTGCTTATACTACAGAGCTATACCCAGCCCAATGTAATAGGGGACTTGTAGTATGGCACAGTCATAAAGAGATAGACCAACTAGGCAAAAATCAACACAGAAATAATAGAACTGAACCAAACTTGTGAGGAAACTGACTTGGTAGACCTTTATGGTATTTCACCAAGCAACAACAGAATATACATTTTTCTGGGCTGCACATGGGACAGTCTCCAAAATAGACCATATACTGATACACAGGGCCAGGAAGATTGACCAGTGGCATAAGCACCTACCTGACAAGTGCAAGATCCTGAGTTCAATCCCTAGTACTAAAATAAATAAATAAATAAATAAATAAATAAATAAATAAATTCATACATACATACAAAAACGAACACATACAGCATTCTGAAGTAAATACAAGGGAATTGAAATTATGCGACCTCAGTGCAATGTAACTCAAAATTATGGCCAAAATATACTACAAAAACATCATAAACACATGGAAAGTAAATAGCAACATCTTGAATAGCAATGGCTCACAGATGAAATTAAAGTATAAATTAAAAATATTTACAGGGATCAAGAGAGATAGCTCAGCAGACTAAAGCACCTGCTTAGCAAAGCTTAGGCAAGTGTAGGGACCACAATTCGATCCCCAGCAACACATGCCACACACCCCCAGGGAGGGCTAAGCCAGCCTGAGTCCAGGCATAGTGGTGCATGCCTGTAATCCCAGCGCTGGGGAGGCTGAAAGCAAGAGGATCACCAGCAGCCTGAGCTGCATAGTGAGAAAAAAAAAATATATATATATATACATATATATATATATATATACAAATGAAATACATGCTCAACTCAAGAAATGCAGAAAAAGCCTTTGACAAAGTCAAACACTCATTTATGACAAAAACAAGAGAATCAGAATAGATGGTCTTATTTAACCTGATAAAAGCCATATATTAGAAACCAACAGCCAACATCATAATGAATGGGCAAAAACTGAAAGCCTTCACTTTAAAATCAGGAACCAGACAAGGATACCCATTGTCCCACTCCTATTCAGTACAGTTTTGGAAACAATCAGCCAGAGCCTTTAGACAAGAGAGAGAAACAAAAGGAATAAAGATTAGAAAATGAGTAGTGAAAATTATCATTATTTGTAGATGGCATGGTACTCTACATAGAGAACTTGGAAAACTCCACCAAGACTCTTATAGATTTAATCACAAAATTCAGTAACATAGGATACAAAGTCAACACCCAAAAATCAGTAACATTTTTGTACACAATGAATGCACTGAGACACAAATTAGAGAAAACACACCTTTATAAGAACATCAAAAAAATGAAATGTTTAGGAATCAATCTCACAAAGTAAAAGCTTTATATATTGAAACGTATTGTACTCTGAAAAAAGAGATTGAAGATTTGAGAAAATGGATGACAATACTATGCTCCTGAATAAAAAGAATGAATATTGTGAAAATGTGCATACTTTCAAAATTGTCCTACAGACTCAATGCAATCCCAATTAAAATACCATTAGGATACTTCACAGAGCTAGAGAAAACTTTCCTCAGATACATTTCAAACCAGAAGAAACACAGAATATCAAAACCAGTCCTGGACAACAAAGGAAAGGGAGGAGATATCACAACCCCTAACCTTTACACTATAAAGCTACTGTGATAAAATCAGCATGGTACTGGCATACAGACATACCTGAGCAGATTAGAAGATGTAGACACAACTGCAAACACACTCAGCCACCCTATCTTTGATAAAGGAGCCAAACATGTTCAGTGGAAGAAAGATACTCCTTAATAAATGGTGCTGGAAAAACTGTATTTCCACATGCTGAAGGCTAACACTAGACCCATACCTATCACCTTGCACAACACTACAGCGAAAATGGTTCGAAGTTTTAAATGTTAAAACCAAAACACTAAATCTTCTGGAGGAAAATGTAAGTAGAAATCTTAAAGACAGTGGGGTGGGTAGATAGTTCATAAACAAAAACCAAACTGCATAGGAAATACTTCAAAGAATAAACAACTGAGATATCATCTTTTTGAAAAGTTTCTTCAAAGGAAATCTCCAACAGAGTAAAAAACAAAAAAAACAAAAACAACCCACACCTGGGAGAAAGAATTACCGCTGACTGGCTGGCTGTCCCTCTGACAAAGGCCTTCTATGTAGAACATATAAAGAATTTTAAACAATTAGGCCCCCCAGATTCAAAGGCCCAATGCAAAAATTGACACTGGAAATGAATATACACTTTTCAGAGGAAGAAATACAAATGGCAAATAAATATATGAAAAACTGTTCAACATCATTGGTCATTTGAGAAATGCAAATTAAAACAACACTGAGACCCCATCTCACCCCAGAAACAATGATTAACATCAAAAAGACAGCCAATAACAAATGTAGGAGGTACTCTGGAGAAAAAGAAACACTTCTCCTCTGTTGGGGGGAGTGCAGACTGGTACAACCACTATGGAAAGCAGTGTGGACATTCCTTAAAAAGCTAGGATTGGAGATTCCTTTCAAACCAGCTATTCTCCTCCTGGGTACTTTACCCTAAGAACTGAAAACATCATACTAGGGATATATGTGCACCCATGTTTATACCAGTGCAATTTGTCATAGCCTGGAAACAGCCCAGATGTCCATCAACTGATGAATGGATAAAGAAGATATGGTAATTATTCAGCTATGAAACAGTATAACTTTGAATCTTTTTTTTTGGTAAATGGATGCAACTAGAGACCATACTCAAGTTAAATAAGTCAGACTCATGTGTGCAAACATGGTATTGTCTCATTAGCATAAGAACCTGAAAGAGACAATGGAATCTGAAGGTTACAATACTGAGACAAGGGAATGAACTTATTCAAAAGGAAAGAGTTACTGAACTGAAGAAAAAGATAGGAAATGGAGTTGGAAAAGAGATTTATCTGTGTGTGTAAACAGGGTGGTTTGGACAGCTTCACTATGGATTTCTGCTGGACTATGGAAAGGAGCAAATAATGCTTAATTTGTTCTGTCTCTTTTTTTCAATTGTTGGTACTTTTTCTCTTCTTAATTTCTTATACATCTATTTCTTTTTTCTTTCTTGTAATTTTGCCAGCATATATCTGGTAGTATGAATAACTGGTAGGGAGACAATATTATGCATTACAATCAATGTTAAATCCATTACGTTGTTAAGTGAAATTCTGTATCACTTGTAATTTTTTCTCTTTTAATACTAGTTTGTAGCCTCATTGAAAAATAAAGAATTTTTTTAAAAACCAGATAGTCTTATTTTACTGTGCCATGTACAAGCATGAAGTATTCATGGGCTGAGCTAATGTCATAAGGAGCTGAGGAAACAAGGCTTCAATACCTATGTCAAGCTAAGTGGTGAATAGAAGTTTTGAGAAACTCTTATCCAATATGAATATCAAGAATTCAGGTTACTCTGCTCTTCTAGAGCACAAGGAAATATAAGTCAATGTATTTCAATCTCTTCTGTCTCTGACTTTGAGGAAATTTTACTTCATCATACAGACATAAGACTCGTTATTTCTAGAAACATCCATCTCACCAAGGTTTTCTTTCTCAAGACATTTCCAACTCAGCCAGAATCAATTGTATAGTATCTTGTATAACTGAACCCTGCAAAACTCTTGAAGCCCTCTAACCAAAGTATTTACCTTTTTCTGTGTTTGCTTCTCCCCTTCTTTTGCTCATTTAGTAGCAACTTCATAGGAAAAAACTTGATAGAAGTATTAGTTTTGGAATATTCTTTTATTGGCATTTAATAAATACTAAATACTATGTTTAGAAGTACTAAATGACAAAAATGGCCTGTGAATCATAGATCCATTTAAAGATTTTTTTATTAAAAGTTTTCATTATATTTGTTCTATTTGATTCTGCTACTGATTTTTTGTTTGTGTATTTGTGGAATGAATGATCACAAGAGAATTAACTGAAAATAACATTCTGAGGAATAGACTCTATTGCCTAGTATTGTTTGTGTCTGGATTTAACATCATATTTGCATTTTATTTTTTTTTCCTATCCATTTATATTTAAAGTCATATCTTGCTCCAAACATTTGCTTGGAATAGGCACCATGTGTGTGTGTGTGTGTGTGTGTGTGTGTGTGTACCCATGTAGAGATGACCATAAGCAGGAATTAGTAGGATTAAATACTTGATCTATTCCCAAATATAGGAGAGCTGTTTGGGACACTAAAGGTACAGAAAAAATTAATTTTGATAAGCATTATGTGTCCCAACCTGTTTTCCAATAACAAGTCTCACATCCAATCCAGACTCTCAACAGCAATGACTTAGGAAAGCAAAATCCTAACTGACAGTAAAGCCATTCCACCGTTCTGTGTGTTTCTAAGTTTCAAAAATTTCTCCTTCCCTCAGTCTAGTTTATCCTTGATATTTTTCAAACCTTGATATTTAAAAGATAATTGTGCACAAGAACTTTATTCATTTTCAAAAAACTAATGACTTTGTTGGTGTGGAAATTGCCAGGGAAGAATTTACAAAGAAATTTTATGTGGAAACAAAAAGTTCCAAAGTCATGAGAGCTCCTCCAAAAACTAGGACTGGAATTCCAATTAATCCAGCTAGCCCCCTTCTGGGAATTTTCCAAAAAGAACAGAAAATGTCATATTATAGTGATAAATGTATGCCTATGTTTATAGCACCACAATTTGCGATAGCCAAATCTTATAAACAGCCAAAATGTCCATCACCTGAGGAATGGATAAAAAGATGTGGTATTTGTATATAATGGAGTATTACTTAGCTATAAAAAAAATAAAGTTGAAGCCTTCATATATAAGTGAATGCAACTTTAATATATACTCATAAGTGAAATAAACCAGACTCCCATGTGTAAATATCATATTCTCTCCTTAGTGTAAGAACTCAAGAGGAGACATAAAAATGGAAAGGTATAACGCCATTAAATAGAAATTGAGAACTTAAGGATTAAACAACAAAGAAAGAGAAATGAGAAAAGTTAGGAAACATGGCCAGAGCAAAACCATACATTTATATAAAAAAGATGGTTAAGGCAATGGTTCTAAGAATCTCCATCAGGTATTTGACAATAGAAGTTAATGGGTAGAATTCTCACCCTGACTAACTCTATAGGCTCACATCTGTGAACTAAGCAACTACCCTGAACATAGCAAAGCGTTATACTAAAAAAATGCTTGAACTACCTGTCATTTTTGTCCTCTAAATATTTACTACTTCTAATGTTATATCAATTATTTCTATACTCTCTTTAAAAGAAATGTTTGTTTAAAAAAAGGTAAAAGTAAACAAGAGACAAGAAAAAAGTCATAGGACTGTCTCGCTACAATGTTATTTGTGGTTTGATTTCTAAATTTCAGTGTAAAAATATATAATTGTCTTCTTCACATTCCATAGGGATTTAAAGTTTAGAATATCCATGTTTGTTGGAAACTAGCAGCTCTCGATTGTGTCTAAGGCATTTGATATTCAGATGGATAGTGATGTTAAACTTAACTGCCTCTGTTTCAGGGTAATATCATTAACCTTCTGTTCTGAATGTTTCACAACTGAAGTTTTCATACCAAAAGTTAGAGAAAAGAGGGACTACAAGGATAGCCAATGTTTTAGCTCTAGCCCTTCAAGGTCAGTGAGGACTCAGGACATAAGAGAACCTGTGCTGTGACATCCTGTAACTCAGAGATTATGGGGCCACAGAGGAAAGTGATCGACGATATAGAGTGTGCCTAAGGGGAGTCACGTTGAGAGAAAAAAGTCTTTCAGGCTTTCACAGAGAGTAAATTGGTCAAGCAATGGCTGTGACTCATTCAGATGGCTGAAACTGACAAAAGATCTACATGGTGCTATACATGATTTCAGGGTAAATCCTGAGGGGATTTGACTGAACCTGTCAGATACAAAAGTTACATTTCTTGTTATATAGGTCTTGCTTTATCTTTGTCTTAACCATC